>PVKS010005430.1:0-18522 GCA_004027875.1 Aplodontia rufa | reverse complement strand
CAGGAACTGGGGGCTGGAGCGGTGGCTCAGCAGTTACGGCGCTTGCCTGGCATGCGCAAGTACGTGAGTTCAAACCCCAGCACCACGTACACAACAAAGTCTCAGAGCAACGAAGGCCATGTGAAAAACTAAATAAAAATTGATTCTCTCTGTCTCTCTCTCACTCACTGTCCCCTCTTTAAAAAAAAAAAAAAAAAGAAGAAGAACCCAGGAACTGTGTGTATCAGACAAGCATTTTACCACTGCACCACATCCCCAACCCAGAGAATTGTATATTCAGTACTAGAATATTGAAGTTTACTTTTACTGAAGAATCAAGGAAGCCTTAGGTAACAGTGTTTAGTGCGTCTCTCTTTGGTACATTCCTGCATTCCTTATGTTTTGGAAATGTTCATGGTTTCCTTCTTGCTGCTCTAGACTTGACTCAATTCAGTTGCCTGTCATTGAACCTGTATGTGACACACACATGCACACACTACCACCACCACCACCGATGCAGCCACCACCACCAAGCTGCTTTCCACAAAGGATTTCAGGTGGTCAAAAGGAGAGTTTACCAGAAGACAATCAGCCTCATTATTCCAAACTGTTACTTCCCCACTACCCCCTACAGTCTGTTTCTCTGAGACTAGAGAGCAGAACTATACAACATAAAAAACCTTAAGAATCTTACATTCCTCTAGCTTATGTCTTATAGAAAGGCTGTGTTTTGATTTCTTAGTGTTGGCCCTTTGAGAAACTCCCAAGCAGAAGGCTTCCTCAGCTTTAACGCTAGTTGGGCAATGAAACTATGAGTGTTGTCTTTAGTTTCTTCTGTAGAGAGAATCAATAAGAAAGCTATTCTAGCCAGGCCTGTAATCCCAGCTACACAGGAGTCTGACATAGGAAGATCAAAAGTTCAAGTCCAGCCTCAGCATCTTAGACCCTGTATCAAAAATTAATTAATTAATTAATTAGAAGAGCAGGGGATGTAGTTCAGTGGCAGAGTTCCCATGGTTCAACTTCCAATACCAAGAAAAGAAAATGCTACCTCATATTGATCTTTTTCTGCCTGTGTATTGCTATGCAATCTCCTCCCAGGTGTTGAAAATGGTGGGAACAGAGGGAAGCGAGCAGGGGTAATGTGGTTAAAAGATGGTTTGTCCATAGACTAGTGAAGTCACCCAGGAAAGCAAGTGCTATGGTTTGGATATGGTTTGAGTGTGTCCCCAGCAGTTCATGTGTTGGGACTGTAGTTCTCAATGTGGCAGTATTGGAAGATCATGTGAAACCTTTAAGATCTGGGGCATAGTGAGAAAATAGGTCCTTGAAGGCACTACCTTCAGAAAAAAACTGATGTATTTCTTGTGAGATCAAGGCTAGTTTTCAGGAGAGGGTTTTTATAAAAGAACAAGCCTGGACCCTCCGCCAGCCTCTGTATGTTCCTGTTTCATCAGTGGTGTAGTAGCCCTCTTAACATGCACCCCTGCCATGTTGCCATCTGCCATGTGATATATTAGGTGGGCCATCGCCAGAGTCAGTGTCATGCTGTTTGAACTTTCACTCTCCACAACTGTGAGCTAAATAAACTTCTCTCTTTGTGAATTAAGTATCCTCTGGTATTTTGTTATAATAATGAACCACTTAATAATATGGCAAGGCATGGAGTGGTAGAAGAGTAATATGAGCTACTTCACAAAGTGAGGAGTGACTCAGATGTTACCCTTGAGATTAAGAAAGAAAGGAAGATTTTTTAAAAAAAGAAAGAAAGAAAGACACTGAGCTGAATGCCATATGGTATGTTCTGAATGTTTGTGCCCCCCCCCCACATCCCCATTCATATGTTGAAAGCTAATCACTAAAGTGTTAGTAATAGGAGGTAGGAACTTTGAAGTAACTAAGTCTTGGGACTAGAGGTCCCAGAGAGTTGACTTGTCTCTTCTACCATGTAAGGACACAAGGAGAATGTGACACGTATGAGAAAGTAGGCCTTCACAAGACACCAAATCCTTTGATGCCTTGATCTTTAACTTCCCAGCCTTAAGAACTTCAAGAAATACATTTCTATTGTTCATAATTCACCCAGTTTATGGCATTTTATTATAGCAGCCTGAACAGACTAAGGTATCATGATTCTCAAAAACAAACAGTTATTTTGCTGGGTTTCGTTTTGGTTTGGTTCTGCCAAAGAATGTAAGTGAAATGGTAGGGAAATGGCAGCGTCCCCAGGTGAATAGTAACATAGCCTATTGGTCATTTAAAGCTGAACAAATGAGGTTGGCAGGAGAAGTGACCTCAGGAGATCATCAGATTTCAAATAAAGCAGGAGATAGAGGAGAAAGGAAATGAAGGCATCTGTTTACAATTCAGTGGAACTTCAAGAGGAACAGAGAAAATGGTTAAGAAGGATGAACACTGAGAATTTGCATCAGCTGATTAGAAATGTAGAACACTATAAAGCAAGCCAATAAGACAATGACCATTAGGATGAGGGGTTCTGACTTGGTTGTGACACTGAGCCAATGTGTCACAATAATCCTCTTGAATTAGAAATTCCTAGGGATGAGCCCCAACAATCTGTATTTTGGAGAAGTTACCCATTAGCTTCAGAATTTCTACATAAGAGGAACTTAAGGGTGGTAGTGTAGATGGATGACAGAAATAAGCCAAATCTGGAGTGGCAGAAGAGTAATATGTGCTACTTCACAAAGAAGAGTGACACAGAAGTTAACCTTGAGATTAATTGGCCATTAATACAGTGACTCAAAGGATAATCAACTTCATAGATTTTCATATTCTTAGACCCAAATTTATCTACTTATACTAAAATAATATGAAACAATAACTTATAGCTTCCTATAATTAGTAATTTTTTTAAATTCCCACTTTGTTCCTTCTGTTGGCCATTATTTTAATTTTAATTATAACTCTTATCATTGGTAATTTAAAACATCTTCCTCTTTGAGGTTGCATGTATCAAATTTTCCAATACTAAATAAATGTAAGCTGGGTATGCACTTGCATGTCTATAATCCAAGCAACTCAGTAGGATGAGGTAGGATGATCACAAGTTCAAGACCAGCAACTTAGCAAAACCTTGTTCTCAACAAAGAAAGAAAAAAAATGCCTGTTATGGAACACCTGGAAAATGCCCAAAAGTAGATGGAAGAAGAAAATCATCTGTATTATCTTTTCCTAAACCATTCTTTTTTTTTTTTTTTAAGAGACAAGGATAGTGAGAGAGACACAGAGAAGACAGAATCAATTTTTATTGAGTTTTTCACTTGGCTTTCATTGCTCTGACACTTAGTTGTGTACGTGGTGCTGGGATTTGAACCCGCCTACTTGCGCATGCTGGGCAAGAGCTGTAACCGCTGAGCCACCGCTCCAGCCCCTCCTACACCATTCTTAATGTTTGGTGATTCCATTTCCATTTTCAGTTCTCTCCCCAGAGTTTTTTTTCCTACATTTGTAATCATAATATACAGTCACATATTAGTAACACAGGACACATATTCTGAGAAATGTATCTTTAGGTGATTTCATCATTGTGTGAAGATCGTGGAGTGTAGTTACACAAACTTAAATGGTATGGCCTACCACACAGCCAGACTACACACACACACACACACACACACACACACACCTATTACTCTCCTTAGGGCCATGATGAATAAAATATCATAGATTAAATCAAGAAGCACAAGAGAAAATTATGCAATCAGGAGACACTGTAAACATGAAATGTATGAGGCTGCTGGCAACATAACAGCATAATTTTTACAGTAAACTTTTCTTAATAAGTAGAAGGAGTACATTCTAAAATAATGATGAAGTATAGTACAGTAAATACATAAACCAGTAACAGTCACTTATTATCATCAAGTATTATGTACTAGACATAATTGTACATGCTATGCTTTTATAGGACTAGCAGGATAGCAGGTTTGTTTACACTAGCATTGCCACAGACATATGAGTAATGTATTGCACTGTGATGTTATGGTAGCTATAATGTCACTAGGCAAGAGGAATTTTTCAGTCCATTGTAATTTTATGGGACCACCATCATATATGCTATCCAGTGTTGATCAAAATGTCTTGTGACTATGTATATATAAGAATGTATTTCTCTTTTAAATTTGCCATTTTGGGCTGGAGCAGTGGCTCAGCGGTTACAGCGCTTGCCCAGCATGCGCAAGTACACGGGTTCAAACCCCAGCACACATATACACAACTAAGTGTCAGAGCAATGAAGCCATGTGAAAAACTCAATAAAAATTGATTCTCTCTCTCTCTCTGTCCTTCTTTCTTTAAAAAAAGTTAAAAAAAACTTGCCATTTCATCATTAATAATTCCCCATGTTATGCTATTATTCTTAAAATGTATCTAATAGTTTCACATTGTTATATTAAGTGGATAAATCATAATTGTTGAACATTTGAGATTTTCCTTCATTCAACAATTATCAACTTCCTTCTATATATGAGGCAGTGTTCTGGGACCCGAAAATATAATAAGGAACAAGGTAGGCAAACTCTCTCCGACTTAAGTTCTAGGAGCAATGAGAGGGACTTTTAATAAACAAATGTCAGATGATATACACCATTTAAAAAATGGTGTATACTATGGTTAACACAGATAATGTGGCAATGAATAGACTGGCTCATGATTCTTTTTAGTTTTTCACATTATTTTGTCAATATAGTTTACCAGAGAAAAAATTGCTGAGTCAAGGAATGTTCATATTCTTAATATATATTGCTAATTACATTTCACATGAATTACATGTATTATCACTTTTGAGCTGGGATTGTTGAGTGTGCTATTTTATAAGCTTTATTTATTTGAATTTCTTGTTGATTTGAATGAGCTTTTAAAGAACAGAGAAATGAGTTTTTATCATATCTATTGCAATAACTATTAGATTCTTTGCTGACTCTTTGGCGATATGCTTTTCTCTCTTTACACAAACACTAATTGTACCAATACTTGCTAAGTAATTTTTCTTCATAGGTTCGTGCCATTTGGTTTAACGCACATTAACATTTTAGGTTTATCAGGATCTGTTTTAAGGTGATTTTGCTCATTTGTCTATTTTTGCATCAGTATCATTAATCGTTCCAGTGTAAGGGCTTCTAATATCTGGCAAAGCCAATTCCCCCTTGGCATTCTTGCCTTTAGCATGTGTGTGCACGTGTGCCTGTGCATTATTCTTTATAGTTTATTTTTCTAAGTAAATTTTATACCAATTTGATCAAATATTCATTCCAGTCTGTTCCCTACTGTTATTATATTTTTGATGCTATTAGGAGTGGGATTTCCTTTTTATCTCATTTTTAATTTGTTATTGCTGTTATACATGCTAGCTATTGATTTTTGAATAGTTATCTCATCCTACCATTTTATTGAGCTCTTTTTTTATCAATTCAAATAGGTTTTTACTGGAATCTCTTTGGTTTTTATGGACATACAATTCATTTTCCCCTGTATTTCTAGTAGGTTTTCCTTTTTTGATGTTATTTGATATTTTGGGGCTTATTTACTGTTATGTTTTTATTTTGAATTACACCTATTATCAAAACAAAATTACTCTCCTTGATGAATGGCTTTGACCTTGAATTTCACTTTTTAATATTTATTTATGCCTAATATATCTTTGTTTTTCTTTAATTTTAAACTTTTTTCTTTTTGATTTAGCTATGTATTGGGAGTGCTTGGGATTCACTCCTCTTCCAAGCACTTGGTTATTGTCAAAGCTAAGATTATTACAGGGACTGGAGCGGTGGCTCGGCAGTTATGGCACTTGCCTGTCAAGTACAAGTATGCAAGTTCAAACCCCAGGACCACCTACACAGTGAAGTCTTGGAGCAACGAAGGCCACGTGAAAAAGTAAAAATAAAAAATTGATTCTCTCTTTCTCTCTCCTTCTCTCTCTCTCTCACTGTGCCTCTCTCTCAAAAAAAAAAACAAAACAAAACAATATTATTACGGTGTGACCCCCATCTCCTGCCACAGTTGATTGGGCTTGGTATGGATACCTGTCCCATCATTCATAGTATCCTAATCCGCTGACTGTTGTTGGTTGGTTATGTATGGGCACCTGACCTAAATGGAACCCATAAAGAGACTTTTTTCACTTGGATAGTAGTTTACGGTCTAGAATTTAAAAACCAGGGACTCCATGAAATCATAGAGTTCCTCATAGAAGAACAAGTGGCAATAACTAGTGTCCATCAAAAGAGAATAAAGCTGATATACAAAATCTCAGAGAAGATGAAGACAATATTTGAATGTCATCCACATCTCAGTTCCTGAGGTGCAACTGCATCTTTGCACCTGTAGCTGTTGAACTATATTTTGGGGTTTGTAAATGTCTGTCTGGTCCAATAAATCATCCTTTTGGTAGGGCAGGGAGAGAGGGGATCAGTTTAGATTGACTCTTGAGACAGGAATGCAAGTGAGATTGATTTCTAATTTCTAGGATGATAAATATTTTTTATATTATACTGATCAAATTAGGTCTGTAGGGAGGTATGAGGGGGAACGATATCACACATTGGTTAAGGCCAACTTGATTCCATTCTGCTCATCCCTTATCTAGATATTGTAAGCCAGCCTGCTCCCACTGGATTGAGGTCCTAAGTAGTCCCAGTCATAAAGTGGCCACTTTTCCAAAGCACATATCTGTACAGCAGATTAGTTTTATGGCCTCTGAATGAAGTGAGGAGGAAAGAGACCAGACTGACAGCCTCTAAGAGTAACAAGCTCCCTTTCTAAACCATGCCCTGCAGTGCTGTCTTCAGGGCTTTCAGCTGTACCTTTTGCCAGCCAAAGGCAGTTAAAGAAGAAAATGGATCACTTCAGGGGACTGACTTTTTCAAAAGGAACATCTGTTCTGTCGCCTTCCCACACATTCAGGGAACTGATGGTCAGAGCTAGAGTTTCCAGACATGTGATAGTGAGGGGCACTGATTCCAGGTGAAGAGCAATCAAAGATCCCCACATTTCCATGACAGCTATGCCACCAAGAATGTCAAGATCTATACATGTGCTTTTAGGATGTCAATTTATCATTTTGGATGGTTTTTCATCTCTTAAATCTTAAAAATCGAATTACTCTGTCAAGTGCTAGAGGCCCTGTGCTCACTGATTAAGCCACTAAATCAGACTAATTGAGCTAACATATATACTTGAATAGTGCTTCCTAAAGAAAATGCAACTTTTGGAAGACATGACATTTACTTCCGACTTGACCAGACATATTGACAAACAGGCATTTCTGAGACTGCTTTTGATTTTTATTGACTAAAAGAAATATGGAATGAATTTTAAGAGTCCAAATGTACCTTTGCTCAGATTCAAACACAAACAGAAATACCAAATGGAAATTTAAAGTAGAACACAAATCTAGCCCAAGTCAGTAACAATTGAGAGCTTTTATTGCCTTGACAGTGGCTTTCAGACCCACATGAAATGATTTGAGGGGTTTGGTGCAGTTCATAATGTGACAAGTGTCAATGTCACAAATGCCTTCCAGAAATTATTACAGTTGTTTGGCTACTATGTTGGTAGTCTCAGGACAACAAAGAAGTATAATGTTACCTACAACATACATTCCTTTCTTAGTCCTAGATGTGGTACTTTGAAGACGGAAATGAGGTGAGGACAAATAACTTGCATCATTGCTATCAACTTGACAGATAACTTCAAAACTTTCAGTCTAGCTCTTTCAGTGACAGTGAAATAAATATCAAGAGGGAAAATCAAAAGATGCCTTTGATAGCTGGATTATAAAATAAATGGCGAGAGAAAATCTTGTAACATAATGCAATGTGATATAGTGCGTAAGAATCCACCAGAAGCTTCTAACAGCGTAGAGAAGGAAGGCATTTTCCAAAGAATGCACTGCCATGCACCATGTTGATATGCTAAGCAGGCAGATATTTTAATCAATGCCTAGGACCCTAAAATAAGCTCAAAAGATATTGAGATTTTATTTTAAATGAATTATTCATGGACCACATAGCAAATTAAAAATAACATTATTGCACAATCTTTTTTCGCCAACACAAACTCTGAAAGAAAGAGTAACCATGGAAAGTAGAATATCAGCTATAATGCAAAATTGAACTTTTTTCTTCCTAGCTATAGCACTCATTCACTGGTTTACTTTCATACATTATCTAAAACCCTTGTGTCTACACATGCCAGATTACAGAGATAATTCATCAAATGTAAATAATAATATGGACCTAAACATAGAAAGTTACCTGTGAACCACACAATTCATTCTTCTTCTGACTTTGATACCAAGAGGAATTTTATGAGAGACTGTTATCTTCTCGGTCAGCCCTGACTAACCCTTGCTTCCTTGATTAGCTATAATAGACTATTAACACATTTTCCAGTATCCTGAGAGTAATTCTCCTACAGCACAGCTCCAACATGCAAGCATATTTGAAAAGGTAAAGACACTGTAATTGGAGTCAGGAGATCAAGGCTTGGCTTTTAGCTCCGCCTGACTTAAGCTTATTTATTACTGCCACATCAGTTTCCACAGCACACTATGAGTGCCACTGAGGCACAGTGAGTAGCTCACTAGGTTACAGGTGAAGCTGGGTTACTGATTCCCATAATTCTTGCACTGGCTGAGTGGGGCTTGGGGCAACTAGATCCTTTAGGCTTCTTGACCACAAACAGACTCAATACTATGCCCCAGTACACTGTAGAAGTGTTATCCGTTTCTATGCAGTCTGTGATATTAAAAACACTGGTTACAGGCTTGGGTTGTAGCTCAGTGGCAGAGTGCTTGCCTAGCACATGTGAGGCATTGGGTTCCATCCTTAGCACCACATAAAACTAAATAAATAAAATAAAGGTATTCTGGTCATCTACAACTAAAAAAAAAAACAAAAAAAATTAAACAAAAAACACTGGGTTGTCCAATACCAGCTTTTCTCAGTCTGAAAGTACTAAGACTGACATAGGATTAAAAAGCATGGTGTGAACATAGCGACAACTTAACCCTCTTGGTTTTCCTGTCCTGTTAGCACTTTTCTCCTGTCCATTTTCTGCATTGCCATCATAGAGATGATTCTAAACACATAGCCTTCTGAAAATCCCACCAGTAATGCCTGTGGCCTACAGAAAATGTCTAAATATGACCTACAGCTTTGTCTTACTCTACTCAGCCTAAACCTATTTATCTAAGCTCATCTGCTATGACAACTACCCAAAACCCTGAAGCAACCTCACACAGCTTCTAGCTTCTTAGATACTGCATGCTTTTTCACACCTCCTTGCCTTTCCTCAAGCTGTGGCCTTTGATTAGAATGCACATGCCTAGTAAATTCCAATCCCTGTTTCATATTTAAACTCTTCCCCAAATTCCACCATCTTATAGCCAGCTGCTTCCTCCTTTTTGGTTACTTGTCTACCTTCAGCATATTTCTGTGGCTTCACTTATTGCCTTATGATTTGCAGGTCGGCCTTCACCACTAGGGCAGGAAACATGCCTTATTTGTTTCAGTAATTCAAGGGCTGGCACTATAGACTCTGGGGAGTGTTTGTTGGGCAGATGGACACATCAACAGATGGTTGAATGGATGGATGAATTTGGGTTAATGTAGTCTTACTTACCAAATCTCAAAACTCTGGTACAAGAGCTTTATGAATAAAAAGAAGTATAATTTTACATAATGGGCCCTCATTTTGTACTAGGCATGACACACTTTATCCAGTCTCTCCAGGAGGATCCTAACATACACCAGTGAGGTGTGTTATAGATAGAAACATGATTCTCCTTGGACTTTGTACTACAAGTATCTGGTCTCTAAGACAAGTCCAGTCACGTATTGTATCTGGGGTTCTCTTGGGAGTCACATTATTTAATGGATGACTGCTTATAACCTTGTGCAGATTAAAATTTGTTGGCAAAACCAAAGGAGTGCCCTTCTAATCTCTGGAGGCATTCTATGAATTAATAAGAACTCTCCCTCATAGTTACCTCTAAAGTCAGCTTGGATGAGTAAGTTAATAGAGGGAAAGTAAAATGGCCGAGTTTCTTCTCTCGTTCAAAGCATCATTGCTGGATAAAATAATGGTATTTAGGGGCTGGAGCGGATGCTCAGTGGTTACAGTGCCTGCCTGGCATGCGTGAGGACTAGGGTTCGAACCTTAGCACCATGTACACAACGAAGTGTTGGGGCAACAAAAGCCACATGGAAAACTGAATAAAAATTGATTCTCTCTTCTCTCTCTCTTTAAAAAAAAAAAAAGGTGTGTAATTTAGGGATTTAGACTTTTTAAAAGTGATTGCCAAGAAGAAAAAAAAAATGGTTACTACCCAGAAGGAAAATATCAGAACAAAACAAAGCTCTCAAAATAAGCAGTCATTTTCTACCTCATTCTTTTCCTCTCAGCACTGGGATGCAAGAACTATGATGATTATGATGGTCTTTTTCTGTTGCCATTCTTCTCATCGAAATCAGAGGCTAGTGAAATAGGACTTTCTGCCACTAATTAAAGCTGCATATGACACTCTTATAAGGAAGCACTTCTCAATTCAGCCCTTACAATGTCTTCTTTTGGGAAATATGGAACTCTTCTAAGCTTACAGGTTCCTGCTTTCAGGAGGCATATTTCACTGCATAACTAGAGGAGTGTCTTTTTGAGTTTGAGCTTCCTAACCTTGAGAAGGAGTTGACGTGCTTCTTTACTGAGTGTGAAATGAGCAGATGGTGTTGTCTCACTCCAATTTGTTTTGCATGGACTGAGGAGAAGGCTGTGGGGGAAGGGATAATGTGTTCTATTCCTGACTGGTAAATGCAACTTATTGGCACACAAAAAGCCATTTCACTAGCACTGGTTCATCTACGTCTGTGTGTTGTTGTTTTGGGAATTTTTTTTTAGAGATGGGGGTGGGGGTAGATGGAAGCTAGGGCCTCAAGAATGCTAAGCCCACACTTTACCACTGGGCTATGTCCCCAGTCCCCATCTTCTCAATAAGGACTGGAACTTTGCTTATTCCATTTCAGGCCAGAAGTTATTATCATATCATATTTTTCTCTTGATTCAGAAGGGGTTCTATTCTCATTAGAGCAAGACAAAAATAAAAACCAAAATCATACACACATAAAAATAATAGTAATAGTAATAATAATAATAATAATAAAAAGCAAACCTCCCCACATTTGGACTACCATGGGCTCTTTGAAGTAATGAGTCACCCAACACACATTTTTTTTAAATTACCAGTTGTCCCTCTCCAGATATGGTCACCTCATTTTCAATTCTTTCTCTTTCTTTCTTTTAAGAGAGAGCAAGAGAGAGATCAAAGCAATTTAATTTATTTTTCCATTTGACCTTTGTTTCTCTGACACTTAGTTGTGCATGTGGTGGTGGGGTTTGAACCCATGTCCTCGAGCATGCCAGTCAAGTACTCCAACTGCTAAGCCACCGCTCCAGCCTCTCATTTTCAATTCTATATTGAGCTCACTAACACCCAATTCTATACCCAAAAGACATCCCCAAGGAATCAAGACAACAGCCTTATACTCTCATGGAAAAGTTGCAAAATTTCCAATTGCTACCCAGTTGACTTTCTGTCTGAACTGAGAAGAAAAGAGCTTATTTTTAGATATCACCTTCCATCTTATGCTAGGGAACACTGGGACCTTCTACCAGATAAGCAGGTGAGAAATTTAATCCAACCTCATCCAATGAAAGGAGCTCAAAGACCTAAGAGGGGACTATCTGACTATCAGCTGTCACTATGAGTGTGCTCTATTTCCACCACACACCATTTTGATGCAACTACAGGTCCTTTTAATATTCCTCTTTTTCATCCACTGGCACAAAAGTCTCAGGAATTAAGATCAGTTTTATTGATGATTTAATTGGGGAAAAGGGAGGAATGGAGTAGAGGGTTAGCATCCATTCCTCATGGAAGCACCTCTTAGACAGCAGCCTTTCATTGATTTGGATGTCCTTCTTCAGCCATATCCTAAGGACAGGAACCGTGCACTGCTGCCTCTTTGAAGAGTGAGCATCTGCTGCTTCCATCCTGCCTGGGCCACTACCTAAGAGGGTTGGGTCAGGTAGCACCAAATCACTATCCTTAAATGAGATCTTAGCATAGCATTTAAAGAATTTACAAATGTGTTCATCTTCCGTCAATACCTTGAATTATAAAGACTGAACATAGGAGGAGATGGTAGGTCACAGCCCAGCTCCAGAATCCATTCTTATCTATGTATTGCCTGTTCCCTGTGGCACTTGCCACTTGAAACACCTTACTGGATTGACAGCTGCCCTTTGGACTTGGCTCTGCCTTCAGAACTAGGGTCCAGCCTCTGGATGTAGCAGTCAGGTTTGAAGCTGCTCTTGACTCCCCAACTTTTGACATTAGCAGCCTTGTCTTACCACAGCTGTGGGAAGGCCTGGGAACTGCTTAGTGGGCATCTCCTACTCCACCCAGTCACTATAAAACAAAAGTCACAAAAGATAAAGCAATATGGACTTGCACAGGTTTGCCAAGTGTCTGGTATTAAACCAGACAATCTGGTATTTTAACTTCCTGTCTAACTAAGAAAAAATAAATAAAACCTTTTTTTAAAAGGAGGCACATATTTCTGAATAGTTTTTAATAAGGTAAATATTAATACATGCAAATGATAAATACAAAACATTTTAAATAGATTATTTAAATCAAGCAGTTTTCAGTATCACCTGCCCTCCCCCAACTCCCATGCAGGTTGGGTACTTTTGTAAAAAAAAAAAAAAAAAAAAAAAGAACCACTAGAAATCTAAATTATTGTTGAATACTGAGCCCCTCCCTCTTTACTTTAAAAATGGACAATAACTAGCTTTGTAATTTTTCTAGGCAAAAATCTATAGATTGAGGATACACACACACACACACATATTTTTTCAGAACTGTCTATCCAACCAACTATTTAGAACTATTTTCAAATGTTTAGTTTTCAGCAGAATACAAAATGCGGTCTCCTTGGAATTTGTCTCTTACTCTTAAAAATGCCAATGGGTTTCAAAGGCCATTTAATCATGATCTCCGTTCCTTCTCACTTAATAATGTATTTTAAAAGAGCTACTTGATATCTAAAAGAACCTCATGAATTCCTTTAACAATTTCCCGTTTTGAACTTGGAAGTATTTTTGCCAGAAAGAGCTGGAACCTACAAAGCTTTAAGACTATTAAACTACACGGGCTTTTCATTTTTGAAAGCTTGCCAGAGTATTGTCTTCTTTAGTTTATAATTTTTCCTTTTTTTTTCTCTCACTTACCAATTTAATAAAAGTTAAAAGGTCACATCTTTCTCATCCCATCACCAAAGTAAACATTTCTCCAATTACCCATAAAGGGCAGATGTTTCCAAGGAATTATTTATTGTTTATTAGCAAAAGGCAAAGGCTATAAGAGAAAGCTCTGTGTCACACACATGAATTCTTGTCTGTAACATTTAAGGATCCAGAAGAGAGGGGAAAGAAGAAAAAAAAAAAAGAGAGAAGGAGGAGGCAGAAGAGAAAGAATCCATGCTCCATCTACTCCATGTCTAAGAATTTGTTAACCAACTGCCTCCTAAAAAGTCTCTCTATAGTGAGTCTGAAGAATGGCTTTGGGTAAGTATCACCTTCACAATTCATTTGTTTCACAAATGTTTATTGCCTGGCACTGTTACCGACACCCAAAATGTAGCTGTAAACAAAATAGACAGAAATTCCTGTACTTTACAGCTGTGAGAAGAAAGTCTCATTTTCCTGGCAGTTCCAGCATATTAGAAGTAAATATAGCACATAAATGATTACTAGACTCCAAAGAAATCCAGACTTTCACAGTCAGACTGCAAATGTCTGACTAGGTGCTATCCTCTTAGAAGCATAGGCAGAGAAGCATCCATCCCCTAACTCCTCCTCTGCCTGGATCCGAGTTTGTTGAACTCATCAGTTTTGTTGTAAGCCTAGATGGCCTATTCTGAACAAAGAAACTCTGGGTCCCTGGAGTAATTTCCTTACATTCATGTCAAACATTTTTTAGGATTTCCTAATTGTTCACATTCAACAACCATTCTTAAGCTTATCTACTATAAGAAAAATTGTTTCCGTATTTGCATCAAATTCCATAAGGAAATATTCTCACGCTATCACATCTGGGTTGGTCATATAAATACAATATTGTGGAATGGCTCAAATTATGGAGTACACCGGGAGAAGCCCAGGGAAGTCCCATCTATCCAAACTCCTTTCTCCCTACTCCCCATTTATCTCTTCTACTTAGATGCCTCATTGCGGATAAAAAGATCCATTCATTGCTGGAAGGGCTATTACTCTATGCTACTGAATGGCTTTCTGTGGGTATCATTTTTTTCAAACATGCAGACACCTCTTGGAGAATTATCATACTCTGCTAACAGTCACTGCGTTTTTTGGGAGATTGATGGAAACTAACAGAGTTCAAACTGTGTGCTAGGCACTTTACATGTTATATTGGTTAAATCCTGCAATGAGCTCTAGCAGTAGGTTTTCTCATCTTATAGATGAGCAATCTGGAGTTCAGAGAGGTTAAATGACAACCACCCCAGATCACACAGCCTTCTGGGCTGGAGCCAATACTCAATTCCTTTCCTCTGTGGCACACAAAATCTAAGGATACCTTGAAACTGATCATTGCTCAGCAAGAGGGTTGAAAGTGAGGGAAAAGAGCAGAGAAATGAAATGAGAGACAAAGAAGGGAATATTTTGCTGACTTTATAGTTTTCTCTGAGGTCAGACCCAGCACAGTGCTACATTCTTACTGTTTTGATAAAATTCCCAATTCTCAGAAATACTGACTTAGCAGGACCTTAGGGGTCACGTACCCAACCCACCATTAAAAGCTTTATTCAGTCATTAACTCACTTTATTACTGTTGGTGATCTGGGAAGTAGTGTCACTGGCTTGGCAAATGAGTGCATTTCTCAGAACCACACTTTCCCACTATCTCATCATGGGCTTTTCTAGAGAAATTTGACTTTAATATTGAGACTTCTTCATATCTATTTAACTTTTCACAGTTGTCAAAATGCTTTCATTTGTAGACACTATGCCCGTGAAACTCTTTCCTGTGATAAAGGCAAGAGTGCCTTTTATACTAGAAAAAACTAGAATCCAAACCATGTCTGGAATCAAATTCCCACTTTGCAATGTACCAGCAGTATACCCTTGAGTGGATAATTTAATATCTTTAGGCTTCCTTAAAGTTACCTTTTTTCTTCAGGCCTCCAAGTCCTCATCTATAAAATGGAGACAATATACCTCCCGAGTGAGTCATGTGAAGTCATGTATGTAACAAGGCTGCTCATGGTAGGTGCTCTGGGTTATTTTCCTTTTGTTTTTATAGCTGAGGAACTGGAGGTGACAGGAAACAAAGCAACCCTCCCAAGTTAAAGCTGCCAGTGATTGGTTAATGGAAACAAAGCCTTTTTAATGCAAGTCTCAAGCCCTTTGTGCTACACCATCCTGCTGCAATGACTCTTCTCTTCCCTTTTGACTTGTGACCACTTTACCCTTTTTTAAAAATTTTCCCCCTTTTTTAAAGAGAGAGAGGGAGAGAAAGAGAGAATCAACTTATTTGATTTTTTTCATGTGGCCTTTGTTTCTCTAACACTTGGTTGTGTATGTGGTGCTGGAGTTCGAACCCGAGTCCTCAAGCATGCCAGGCAAGCACTCTAACTGCTGAGCCACTGCTCCTCACATTTTCTCCCATTGCCTCTTGCTAGTTACGTGTGTGCTGTTTGGGTGTTTAAGACAGTGAGGGTCCTTTCAACCATGTCCCTCAAATGAGAAATCTAGTTCTCATATAGGAGACCGCAGCTATGGTGGCATCCAGGCAGATGGGCTCTGAGTCCCATGGCTTCTGG
Organism: Aplodontia rufa; assembly: GCA_004027875.1. NCBI lineage: Eukaryota > Metazoa > Chordata > Mammalia > Rodentia > Aplodontiidae > Aplodontia > Aplodontia rufa. The sequence goes on along the minus strand of PVKS010005430.1, from coordinate 2,623 downwards.
TGGCTGGGTACGATGTGCTTCCCGCTGCCTTCTGGATTTTGATTACTGCTCCCACAGCGCTGCAGCTTCCCCAACCCTCCTCTAACAAACTGACTTGAACAGCCCTGCCTCCAACCTCTCATATACCCTTGTAGCACACAGAACTGGTGTAGCCTGTTGGGAGCCCCTCACATGAGTCACTGCCCAAGGAATTGGTGTGTTTAAAGAGGTTCTTCTTCCAAGGCTACACAGAAATACATACAAGTCTTCTAAAACTGTCTTTATTTAGGTCATTCAAAAATATATGGTCACAGTGTTGCCTTGGATTGAAAAATAAATATGTAGGCAAGCAGATTTATAATACAGTGTGGATACATAGTGGGCATATTTATTTTATTTTATTTTATTTTTAAAGAGAGAAGGACAGTGAGTAAGAGAGAGAGAGAGAGAATCAATTTTTATTTCGTTTTTCACATGGCTTTCATTGTTCTGACCCTTAATTGTGTATGTGGGTGCTGGGGTTTGAACCTGTGTACTCGTGTATGCCAGGCAAGTGCCATAAATGACGAACCACTGCACCAGCCCCCAATTTTATTTTATTTTAACTGCCGAGCCACTCCACCAGCCTCCGATTTTATTTTGTTTTTTAAGAGAGGGGGGCTGGAGCCGTGGCTCAGCGGTTGCTTGCCTGGCATGCGTGAGTACACAAGTTCGAACCCCAGCACCACGTACACAACAGAGTCTTGGAGCAATGAAAGCTGCATGAAAAACTAAATGAAACTGATTTATCTCTCTCTCTCTCTCCTTGCCCCCTCTTTCTTTAGGTTAAAAAAAAGAATAGTGTGCCTGATTCCCTTACCCCACCCACACTGGTCCTTCCTTATCTGAGCAAAGCAAGAACATCAAATCCAGTCAAACCAAATTAGAAGAAAGCAAACCTTCAGAGCACACGTGAGAGCAGGCAGAACACAGGAACCTTGGCTGCACTCCAGCTGACCATCTACTATGTTCTCACACCTCCTCACAGCTGCCAGAATTCATTTGAAAGGGCATCTCAAATTTATCTCCCTTTCCCTGGATTCTCATCTCCCCAGAAAAATCCACTAGTAATAAAATAATTTTGTGGAATAACAAAATATCAATATTTCCCTCAAATGGTTTTAAAATATGCCTATAAACATCATAGAAAAGGGGAGAAAGCAAGTATGCACAAATAGCTTGCTTAACCACTTTATGAGCTGGAGATATATATGATGGTATTTCTTTGTTCTGGAAGAAGAGAGCGGAAACCAATAGGTTTCAGCCTTAATAATAGGAATCTACAACCTCACCAGGAAAACCCTATCCTAACCAGGAGCCATTTACCTCCATCCAGTATAAGAATTCCATCCCAGGGACCCTCCCAGGGTCCCAGGGCCCCCAATACATGCACTCCCTGTGGACACCAGCCACTTAACACAGTTGCTTCCTCCCAGTCCATCAGTCTAGTTAGAGCTCTATTGAAATGTTGGTGTTTTGCATAAATGTGAATATGCATTTTCATTCTTTCACCTTCTCTTGTTTCTCTCCTTCATAAAGTGCACCTGGCTGAGCCCAGCCCAGGTGTTCACACCAAGGCCCAGCACTTGCCTGTTTGATCTTTCTCCTCAGGAGCTTCCAGTGTATCACCCTGAGATTCCATGTTTTCAAGCAAGAGGATCTTTGGTGAGGAGGATTAATTGCACATGTAGCAAAGGATGCAGGGAAATACAGGACATCATTCCCTCAGCTGTACCCTCTGGCTAGAATCCAACCAGAAAATGAGTGACCCTAGAGTTCTGGAGGCTGGAAGTCCAAGGTGAAGGTGTCTGCAGGTCTTGTTTCTTCTCTAACCTCCCTCCTTGGCTTATAGTGGCCACCTTCTTGTTATCTGCTCATATGGCAATTCCTCTGTACACATGTGCCCCTGGTGTCCGTGTGTGTGTGTGTGTGTGTGTGTGTGTGTGTGTCTCTAAATTTCCTCATTTTATAATGACACCAACCAGATTGAGTGAGGGCCCATTCTGATGACCTTATTTTACTGTATTCATCACCTTAAAGATTCTATTGCCTAATATAATCACATTCTGAGGTGCTAGGGGGGTTCCCATATGAATTTGCAGGGAGGGGGACATCATTTAGCTCAGAGCCAGTAGCTTAACTGCCTTCTGATGTGAAGGGCCAACCTATGCCACATTACCTCAGAGGCAGATGTCCTGTCCAGCTCACCTGGCGTCTGCCTTGGGCTTGGCACCAATGTCTGGAGAAGCCAGTTATGCTGAGGGCACTGAAGTGGTTTCACTCAAAATATGGCATAAGCAGTAGCAACTGATACAGGAAAGAACCGGTTTGGGCCACTTTCCTTAAAAGGCAACCTCAGGTGTGGCAGATGTTCCTGGGTTCCTACAACACAAGATGAGAATCCCTGTAGCTGCCAGCCACTGCCAGCATCCCAGGGACTCCCTTCCTCCTTACCCTCCAGGATTCAGCCTGTGGGATCTGAAGGCTGGACAGTGCCCTGCCTGCCTGACCTCATTAGACCCTCATGAACTGGAACATATTTCTCTATCCCTTTTCACCTGATTTGACCCTTCTAAAGATATTTACCCTTGCCAAAGCAAAAAAA
>PVKS010005429.1:0-85133 GCA_004027875.1 Aplodontia rufa | reverse complement strand
TTTTTTTTTTTTTTTTTTTTTTAAGAAAGAAGGACAGAGAGAGAATCAATTTTTTTATTGAGTTTTTCACATGGCTTTGGTTGCTCTGACACTTAGTTGTGTACGTGGGTGCTGGGGTTTAAACCCGTGTACTTGCACATGCTGGGCAAATACTGTAACCACCGAGCCACCGCTCCAGCCCCCCTGATGAATATCTTGTAGGTGCATTAGTACATTTTTTGGTGAGAAAATTTGGGGGATTATTTTGCTTGTTTGTTTTATCCGAAAAATGCCTGTTTCACCCTTGTTCCTGGATGATTGCTGCGCAGAATTTGAAGGCATTCTTTCTTTTTCTCCTCCCATGGCCCGTCTTCAGGCCTCCCCCCTGCGCTCGAGTAGCCTGCTGCCCGCCTGGCCTGCAGTCCTGTCCACTGGCCACGTGTGCTGTAGATTGGCCTAAGTTCCCTTCCTCAGTCTGCACGCTGCAACTCTTACTTCAGAACGTTGCAGGCCAGAGTTTCCGCAGACGCTGCTTGTCTGCCCCCTTGTCCTCTGGGCCTGGACAGACAGCTGGCTGCCTTGCTTCACCCTCAGGGTGCTGCCTCTCCTGTGTGCCCCTTCAGTTTCCATCTTCAACAACTTCTTTCATCTCTGTCTTCTAATATGCCTCTTTTTGGTTTTGTGTGAGATCTATTGCTTTAAACCTCCAGTGGGAATATTTAAAAATTCATCAGGTAAGCTTTTTTATTTTAGAAAGTCTATTTGGTCCTTTTCCTAAAATGATTAATTTGGGCACTTCTGTGGTGTGCCTTTCCATACTTAGAAATTTTCAAATATCTTAGTATTTTATTAAACCTTTTTAATCAAAACATACATGAAGATAAATGATCAGAGGATAAAACATTAATGGATTTTTTTTTTTAAATGAACTGCAGAAATGGCCAGGTGGCCATTATAGATGTGGCACACATCTATAATCCCAGCCACTTGGGAGGCTGAGGCAGGATGGTCACAAGTTCTAGGCCAACCTGGTCAACTTGGTGAGATCATCTCAAACAAAAAGTGAAAAGGGCTGGGGGTGCAGCTCGGTGGCAGAGCGCCTCGGGTCAGTCCCCAGTGCCACCGCTCACAGGAGCTAAAGACCAGGTACTGTGTTCTGATTCTTATATAACGTGGGTATCTGAAGGTGTGCTTGGCTCCTTGGTGACTCTGCTGTCCGCAGTTAGTCCCTTCTTGGTATGTCCCCTAGTACTTGGGACTTTGTATGTGGCTGTTGTGACGATTATGTCCAAGATGCTCTTCTTGACGCAGGAATTCCATGTGCTACTTTTACGAGCCTGTTGTCGGTGCCCTGCTGGGCCCTGGCTGGACTCCAGACCTGTGAACTAAGCCCTGGTCCCTCGGGTGCTCATGCTGGCCTTGTCCTTGGTCTAGTCCCTCTGGGTCCTTGGAGGGATTGCTCACTGCAGGAAGTCCAGCAACTGTGTTCCGTTCAGAGTCCAGGTCTGCACCGTGCAAGTGCCTGTACAAGAGACTTCCACCGGCTCTGAGGCCCTCTTGCCCTTCTGTACCTCTGCGCCTGCTTGTGGAGACCTGTGTTCAACAGTGTCAGCACTTGTGGCAGTGCTGCTGCATGGCCACCTCTGTCACACACATCTGGCAGAGCCTCAGCCTCACTTAGACCTGCACTCCTTCACCCACAGCCAGTGGTGCAGGGGACACCACCAGCTCTGCTTCCAACCACACTTTGGGACTGGGAAGCCAAGTCCCAGCTGGGCAGTCTTCACTTCCATTGTGGTCCTGTGGCAGTCTGATGTGGGCTGGCCCTTTCCAGCGTGGTCCCTTTCTGTCCAGCGTGACCCTGTCCTTGTTCAGCTCTGAAGAGTGGGAGGGGTTCTGCGGCAGGTCCCAGTGCTGCCCTGCGCCCGTCCTGTGTTGAGAGACTCGCTTCTTGTAGGCACAAACTGGGCAATGGTTGCCCAAGGGTATGTAGCCAGCTTTCTTGTGCATCACCAGGTACATGTAGGGTCTGTTCCCCATGGTCACCTTGACCCTAGGAGGGTAGGGGGCCATGGAGGGACACCTGCTGCTCCCCAGGAAGTAGAGCCTAGGAGCTTACCTGAGGCTCCTCCGATGGAGAATCTGTTGCCACCGTTGGTACCAGTGGCAGTCCTTGGCCACACATCCTTCATTGGCTCAGCCCAGCCCTCAGCACCCTGCCCCTGGCACATTCCCTTTGTCCCTTGCTCCAGTTTCCCTAGCTGTTGCTTCCACCCACGTCTTGGGTCACAGTTTGCTGGAGAGCCTGAGCATTCCTAGCAGCGTTTGTCAGAGGTGCGACCCCACTGCTGTCTGTATACTTGGTTCTGGTTGTGTGGCATCTCCCTGAGGCCCTGCCAGCTGCTCTCAGTTTGCGTGTCCCACAAGAAGGAGGTGATGGTGAAGGTGGACAGATGTTGAAGGCCACTGGACAATGCGTTTTGGCCCACGCTTCATGTTTAGGGAAAGACCTTGTGCACAGCAAAGGGACCTGCGACTGGGGAAGGTCCTCTGCCCAGGTGCTCTTTTTCCTCTGTTGCCTGAGTTGGCCTCCCTGCTACAGTGACTGGGCAGGGGAAGTGGGTGGCCCACTTCCCAGTTCCATCAGCAGGTAGAACAGCTCTTGTTCTTCCATGTCCCTGCATGTTTACATCACCCGGCCCCTTGCCTAGGACATGTATTTTAATTCCCTTCCCCAGTTCTGGACATCCAGGCCCTCACCACCTCCGTGTTGGGGCAGGTCTCCCTCCAAGCTCTGCTTGGAGAAACCATCTGTTTCTCTCCCACCCCACTGGTGGCTGGTGCTGCTGCAGCTGGCTTGGGGGAACCGCTTGCCAAACAAGCCATTAAGAAGTGAAATTGGGTGAATTTACAACTAAACAAATCATGGTAAAAACAAAGGAGATTGGTACCTAAAGCTCCCACTGTCAGATTGCTTTGCCCATGGCTATCTGTCCCCTAGCACCCAGGGTAGTGAGGTCCAGGGCGGTCCAGGGCAGTCCAGGTCCCTCGTGGTGGCTGAGCCTGCTTCCAGCTGTACTTAGCTGCCTGCTATTGGGAGCCTTACAACCCTATGCCCTGGGGCCTTTGCCCTGGCTGCCCCCTCTTGCCTGGAACCCTTCCTCCTGGTTCCTGGGACCCACCATCTCAGCTTCATCTAGAGCAACCAGGCAGACCACTCCTTGCAGACCCTCCCCAGCTCCTCTCCTCCTGGGAGCCACTCACAGGGCTTAATCTAGACCTCCAGGCACTAGTGTAGAGCCTGGTGTGTGAGAGGGAGGCGCTGTATAGTTGGACCCTGCACAGATTGTGAGTTGTTTTAAAGTGTATGCTCTCATGCAGCGACAGAAACTGGAAGTGCTTTGGAGTCACCTGTTCACTGTGGACAGTTCTGTATTACTTATTTTCAAATGAATCCAGCCCTTTCCTCACATAATACATAATTGCACCCCATCTCTCTTGCCAGAGGATCCAGTGTCCTTCTCCACCCTGGGGTTTCAATGTTTGGGTCTGTAGAGGGCAAACAGCCCTCTGTGCCTCGCCTTGCCCGTTGGAGGGAGCAGTGGGCACAGATTAGTCATGCTTACCAAGAGCACTCGACACGGCGTGAGCGCCTTCCCAGAAGCTGCTTGGTATTTGCCTGTGTTCTTGGAGATCTTAACATGCAGGAGGTTGGGGACAAAAAGCACTCTAAGGGCTGTGGCTTGCTTTCTGTAACCCAGCCCTGAGGGCCTGCAGGCACACCCGCACTGACGTGGTCCCTGTCTCTTGGGTCGTTGGCATAGTTAGAAATGAGAGAGTATAAAACAGAAATTTGCAATTGCTAGTTTTCTTTGACCAGCTTGTCTTCCAGGGTTGACACGAGCCAGCGTGCGTCTCAGGAGACCTAGGGAGTTTCATCAGCGTGTGATCGGGCTCTTGGCTGACCTGCCCAGCCCCCTGGAGTTCTAGAAACAGTGCACCTCAGAGCACAGTCCAGGGGACCTCCCCAACATAAGCTGATGGGACAAACTCCTGAGGGTGGGAAATGTGTTTTCTATGGCCATGGCCACTCCCCTAGGAGTCAGGGAGAGCTCCAAAGGTGCCTCACCCAGTTTGGGCCTACACTTGAAGTATTAGTGAGTACCCTCCCGAGGACACAGGGTGCTGGACATTCACTCTTCCCAGCTGCAGCCTCTGATGAGCATACCAGGGCTCATGCCCGCACTCTTGCTGGGGCATGGATGCATTTCTCTCAGTACCTCCGCAGGTGTCCACTCGTGGTCCGGCAGGGCCTGACCTGAGCTTCAGGAAGCACAGCAGGTGGCCGGAGGGCTGGCCCTGCTGCTGCTGTTTCCCCTGCGCGCCGCCTTCCACCTAGCTAGCTCCCTCCGTGCCTACCCTGGGGGAGAGGACCCTGCTTTCTGTTGGGGCGTGAAGGAGACCGACTCTGGAGTCTGGGCCGCCAGGCTGCACCCCAGCCTCTTTTCTTAGGTATAAGGAACTTTGTTTAGTTTCTTTGAGCCTTGGTGTTCTCATCTGTGAAATGGGGGGAACCAAGAGATGTGCCTCGTGGGTTTCCTGTGAGGTTTGGGGGCTGAGGGGCTTGTAGTGTGGTGTCGGGCGGAGGGCCGTGTCTCCTGATTGGATAGATATCTTATGCCTGCAGTCCGTCACCTGCCTCCCGTCTCACTCCCAGGAGCCCAGACTTCTGGGAGACAGCAGATCCCAGCTTTGTCTTTAGAAACACAGGCACTTGTTCAGTTTGAATCCGAATGTTCTGGAATCTGGAGGGGCTTCAGCCCTGGGTGCTGTTGTAGCTGAGTCACTCCAGACCCTTTCCCTTCTGGGTGGCCCCAGACTCTGCTTGTCTGCTGGTTTTCCAGCCTCCTTTGGCCACCTGGAGGTACAGAAGGTAAATTAAAACAACCCCAAACCTCTGCAAGTTAGTTTGACTTTCTATTTAAAATTTTTTTTCCTTATAAATTAGATCAAGTTTTGTTTGTTTTTGTTTTTGTTTTTTTAAACAGAAAATGCCATGTGGTGCAGGCATTTCTTCTTGGGTCCCACAGCAGGGCTTCACCCAGAGTTGTTTTTCCTGGGCCCCTCATCACCCCTTGCTTGCCACCCGCTGGCTGGTTTGTTTTTTTCTGTGTGTTGTGGAGGGGTTTGAAGACTCAGTAGTGACCAGCCAGCAGTGAGCAGTGAGCCTTGCAGCCTGCAGGTGGCCTTGTCCAGGGGAGCACAGTGTGCAGGAAGGGCCCACAGAAAGGAGGCCAAAGGAGGCCGACCTTGTTACGTTTCGATCCCAGAGCTCCAGTGCTGGGGACGTCGCCTGGCTGGAGCTCTGTGGAAAGTGGTGCTGTTCTGTTTGTTGCTAAGTGCTGGTAGGCCCAGTGGAAATGCCTTGCACAGGCAGATGTTGTTACTCTGGTCCTGGGGTGCTGGGCAGCACTGTTGCAGTGAGGGGCAAAGGCCTGTGGGCTTGCAGAGGGGACCTGGAAGTCAGGTGCTGTATGGGGCCTGCCGGTGCTGGGGACTTGCCCTGGCCTAGGGCGGAGGCCTAGGACTCACTGCCCTGTGCTGGGTGTTGGTCTTGGTGCTTCTCCCGTCCTGCACCTTTGGAAACCAGGACAGAAGACAAGAGAAATTGCCCTCTGTCCTTCCTTTCTTTTACAGTACTGGGGATTGCACCCAGAGGTGCTCAATAACTGAGCTACATCCCTAGCCCTTTTTCTGTGTTTTATTTTGAGACAGGGTCTCACTAAGTTGCCCAGGCTGGCCTCAAACTTGTGATCCTCCTGCATCAGCCTCCTGAATAGCTGGTATTACAGGTATGCCCACTGTGCTTGGCTTGAGATTGTTGTTCTCCTTAGAACCTCAAAAGCTGAGATGCTGGTTTAGGCTCCGCTAGTTGGAGCTAGAATGTTCTAATATGTTCTCTGATACGCAGAAGGAATGGCACCTTTTATTCCTCCTTCAGCTAGCATTGAGCCCCTGCTGTGCGAGGCAGGTGTGGGCAGCACTGGAACATCAAGATGAGCTGGACCTACTCGCAAGGGCTGTCTAGAAGGTTAGGAAAGAGAGCTGCTTGGTGCAGTGCAGAGTCCCAGATATCTTCAGCAGAGCATGTGAGGCCCACTAGGGCATGGCCATCACCAGCAGGGGTGATTTTGCTTGCTGCTAAGTGCTGGAGGGTATGTGTCCGGGTCAGGACAGGGGTTATGGGCCAGTGAAAGGAGTTGCGGGGAGCTGTGAGGACAGCTGCAGGCTTGACCACGTGGATGGTCTTCACATGGGTCCATGGTCAGGCCCTCCTCTTGTCCTACCTCTGATGCTCCGTCCCTGCAGCTGCCCGCCTTTCTTGAGGACTGAGCAGCACCCTGAGAGGCGCTATGTCTGGGTAGTTTCACCTTAGCCTGGGGGGACTTGTCCCTCTCACTGTGCATCTGTTTTGGGGATGGGGCTGAGATTCAGTCCTTACTCTATGGTAAGGACACCCCATTGGGGGTGTCCATCACTGCTGGGAAGGCCTTGTAGATCCTATGTGCCCCCAGCAGCTCAGTGACCTGGGTTCTGGGTGTGAGAGGTATACTGACAAGCCCTCCATTGCTGGAACAGAGGCTGGGATGGGTCCTCATGGGTCTTGTGGCTGCCCTGACTGGTCTGCCCCTAGGGTGAACTTCCCAGTGTGGCTTCCTTGAGCCATGTCTTCCTCCCCTGGGGTCTTCGCTTCCCTGCGAGCGCAGGGAGGGCAGGAACATTGCTCTCCAACTTGCTGCCTGGCACTACGAGGCCTGAGGGCTGGCCGTGGGGCCAAGGCATGGTGGGCCATGAGCCTGCATCTGAGGTGGAGCTGGAGGAGGCCCCAGTGCCGGCTGGCACCCACAAGCCTGGGCAGTACCCCCCACATGCCTTCCTCCTCTGATCTCTTCCTGCTACCAGTCAGGTAGCAGGCGTGTGTACTCTGTGAAAGCACGGGTCGCAGTGCTGCCCGGGACATGGCAGTGTCTTGGTGAGTCAGCAGTTCGGGCTGGTGCCAGTGCTGCGTGAGCCTGAGCTGAGACAGTTGTGAATCATCTGCTTGCCTCTTGATTTGCGTCAATCAAACCACATGTGAAGAAAGCAGCCGGGGGTAAGGCTTTGCCCGCAGCTCGGCGTCCAGCGGGGGACATTCGCCAGCAACAGCCTCAGAAGGCTGGCCTGCGCACGCATCCTGGTGGTCCTGGGCCCGGAGGCTTCCGGCCGGCCCCTCCACCTGCCCCCTCCTGAAACCACCACTGCAACGCAGGAGATTGGTGAGATGGTAATTACAGCTTGCTCGGCTGTGGACTGGTTTCCTGCGCAGTCCTGTGGCCAGCGGAACGCATTCGCAGCTCTGGGAATGTTTACAAGGAAAGCAGATCCACTGATCTTTCCTTCCCTGTCGCACAGAATAATTTTAGGACTTGGCTCTTCCAAAGAATTCCTTGTAAGAAAGGTTTAATTAAAAAGGGCTGTGGCTGCCCTGCCCCCTCCCCTGCCCTGTGCCTAGGGCAGGAGGGGAGGGCAGTTCACACTGGCAGAAGCCCTGGAGGTTGGCTTCAGTCCAGCCTGAGGATAGGACTTCCATCTGGGGCTGGTCAAGTCACAGTGACAGCTCTACTTGTGCCTGGCTGGGAGAGCCAGCTGGGTGCCGTGCTCCCTGGGGACCAGCAGTGGTTTGCTTTGTTTTGTTTTGTCAGAAGTAGGCAGATTATGTTCTCGTTTTTACTGTAAAGGTTACTTTCTGTATTGTTGAATCAGCTGTTAAAGAGCAGCTGATGTCCTAGCTGCCTGGTTAGTCACCACGAGGGCTGGCATCTTAGGAGACCAGCCTATCCAACATTGCACCTCTCTGCAAACCCCACGCCTTTGCCCTTCACAGGAGCTGGGGCTTGGAGGCAGTGAGCTTGCCCGTTGGTAGTGGTCGGAACTTGTTCAGGGCTGACCGAGCCTGTGCAGTACCGCATCTCCATCTTCCCAGATCTCCCCCTGAGCAGCTCCTGAGGGAGGACGGCCCATCGCTGCAAGCCCAGGGCTGTTGATAGCCACCTGCACACGACGACTAGCAAACGCCAGCACGGAAGGGCACCTGTCTCCCAGGCCAGCTCCTCCACCAGCTGTCTGCTTCTGTGATAGGCAACAGACCGTAGAGCAAGGACGACCTGTTGCATTCCCCGTCTCAGCAGTGCCTGGCGGGACCAGTCTTGCAGTCGCTGTCACTGGACTGCTTTGCAGCAGCATTGGCTGTCACACCTGTGTGCAAGGAGTAGGCAAGCCTACTCCTTGACATGTGGCTGTCATGCCATCGCCATGACTGTAGCTACTTCTTTAATACCATCAAATAGTCATTGTTTAAAATCCCTATTGTCTCTAAGCTTTTTTAGATTTGTGTGTGTGTGTGTGTGTGTGTGTGTGTAGTTGTTCAAATAAGTGTTATGTAAAGGCCATGGACTGCACTGGGCCACTGTCACCTGTGACTTGTTTGTGCTGGTTTGCCCACTCACCTGCATCTGCACATTACACCTTATTTGCTGAAGAACCTGGGCTGAAGCCTGTTGAGTTTCCCAGAGCGGGGACTTGACCTCATGTGCTTTTCTGTTACTCTCCACCTGGTTCCTGAAACCTAAAAGTCCAAGCTGGACACGGTGTCAAACTCAGGCTGTGCTGTTTGGCAAGACCCTTGTGTCCCACTTCCCACCGGGTGCTATGCTAGAAATACCGAGGTGCTACAAGACTCAGACTCGAGCTTGGAAGCTGTGGGCAGGGCAAGCTTTACTCCTGCAGAGATGCTGCAGAACCTGACCCCAGGCACAGCTCGCAGGCCGTCTGCCTGCTTTTGTCCCTGATGCAGCGCTGCCCCTTGCCCTAATTGGAGGGGCTGGGGCACAGTCTATTGATAATTGTAAAATTGGGGGGCAAAGGGAAGGGAAATAGTTAAAACGGCTCCAAATGGATGTTACATCCCAATTAAGGCTAAGTAGTATATTCTGAAGATGAACTTCCGAACTTTCTGTTCTCACAGCTGGTGGTTTCCATGGCTATCGCCTGGCCTCTTTGGGGGCTGCAGCCCATTCTGAGGCTCTGGTAACCTCTTCAGGTACAAGGAGTGGACTTCTGTGTCTGTGTGTTCCCCTTCCAGCTCGGTTTCATGACTGACCAGGCCTTAGTGGTCTGTGCATGCCTTCAGTCATGCGACGGGCTGCTGCAGTGTGCTCCTTGCTTCTGATGTGGCTGTGCACATGTGTGTTTTATGCCTGCGCTGGTGCATGTTTGCTGTTCACATTGCTCCATCGTTGGCCTGTAACGTGAGCCCTTGAGTCCTTTGATCATGACTTTGTAGTGTTTGATAAATTCTTCGCTTTGTTAGGACAAGACATCTTTTCACCTGTAGAGTTCCTATCCCCAGCTGGAGCCAGCCATTGTTCTTAACCTCACGATCACCCCAAGATCCTTGGTCATGTAAGCAAGGTCCTGTGCCGTTTATAGGTTGTGGGAGGGAGGATGTGGACCTCTCTGGGGGCTGTTGTGGAGCCTTTTACATACCTAGCTTCCTGACATGCAGTTCTGACCTCCACCTGTGATGACCTTGCAGTTGGTTCTGGCCAGGCCACTTAGGAGGAAAGAAGCTATTTCAGGAATATAGGAGCAGTTCAGGGTGAGAAGGTAGAACAGAAGGAGCCAATGTGGGTGCCCATCTGAGAATCCTGGGAACACAGGCCAGCCTTGCTATTGCCCTGCCAGGTCAGGCTGTGGTGCCCCAGCAGCTAGGCAGTGGTGTGAGTGGGCAGCTGAGAGTGGTGTTCTGGAGCCAGTAGAGGCCTTGGCTGACTGGGTGGGAATGAAGGGGCACCTTATTGTGGTTTTGATTTGCATCCACTGATGACAGTGATGCTGAGCCTCTTCGTGGCACATTGTCCATTTGTAGGTCCTCTTTAGAGAAATGTCTATTAAATCATCTGCCCAATTTTGTACACATTTCTGTGTGTGGTGCTGGGAATTGAGCCCCATGGCTCACACATGGCAGGCCAATGCTCTACCACTGACTGACCTCATCCCTGGTCCTTCTTATTTTTATTTTGATGCAGAGTCTCACTAAGTTGCTCAGGCTGGCCTTGAAGTTGGGTCCTCCTGCTTCAGCCTCTGCATCTGGGATTATTGTCGTGGCCACCACCCAGCGGAAGTGCCCATTTCTAATGTGTTATTTGTCTCTTATTGCTGAGCTGTAGGGTTTTCCACAGGGTCTTGATGGCTTTTTCGTTGGGTAGGTGCCTTCAGAATACTCTCCCCAGCCTGGGGGCTCCCTTTTCACTTTTTAGATGGTTTCCTTTGGGAATCAGGTTTTCAGTTTTGAGATGGGCAGTTTTCTTTCCTTCCTTCATTGCTTGCGTTTTGGTGTTGTATCAGGGATGCTTTTTGAACTAGCCTTCTGGCTCATGTCAAATGCAAACGCTGAGAGGCTCCTTGGGCTGTTAGGAGAATGCCTGTTTTATGGCCTTGCTGGCTTCTGCCATTTTCAGAGGCTGTACACACTTTCCCACAGTTGTTTTTAATTGAATGTCCATGGGAAAATGGCCAAGTAAATTGAAGGCTTCTCAGAGCGAACGGAGTTTCTTTGTGCAAACTGCCTTTTCATCATTATTGTGCACAGTTTGTTGGAATCTGCGTCATGTTGTGAATGTTCGTTGGGATTGGTTTTCTGGTATTGAGTGTTGCAGCATTAGAGAATTCTTCCCCACTCCAAACAGAAGTTCCAGAACATTCTGATGACTCTGTGTAGTTGACAGATGAAGTTCCCCTGTTGATGGGGTAATTATGAGACCCAGAGCCATCAGAACTCGGAGTGTGGACCAGCACACCCTGAGAAGAGTGGCTAGGTCACAGCAGGTCCACGGGCAGAGACTCTGCCCTCTTCCTTTGGTGTCCAGAGGCAGCCTCCCAGGACCCGTGCTATAGGGAGGGGATGGCAACTGTGTCTGTTGGAACCCAGGAGGCAGCGTAGTTCATAAGTGGAAGGCTCTGAGGGCGATGCCTACAGCTGGCTTCCCCCTTCCTATAGTGCAAAGTTATTTTCAGAGCCTTCAGCTTATTTGCATTTGTTGTTCCTGGCTGTTCAAACCTGACAGTGCTTGTGAAGCTGATTGAATTGTAGGCCTCTGCCATCTCTGACCCAACCTTCTTAGCAATTTTGTGTTCTGAATCTGGCGTTTGCTTTAGCTCCAGGTTCATGAGAAAGCCGAAGGCATGTGCGTATGTTGGGGAGCTTATAGCTGATTAGGCTGTGTTCAATATGAATCTAGGTAATCACCGTCTCTTTGAATGAAGAAGGGTTCCTTTGCGTTTTCCTTGCCCACAGCTAGCCTGCCAGCATACTTGACCTTGTGTGTGATTTCTGTAAGGCCTTGTGCCCATACTGGTCTGAACTGAGAGCTGCTACAGCAAGCATTTGCTGCTTCCAGGCAATGCTCGCCTCTGGAGCCAGGTGCCTGGCTCACGTTTCTTTCCAGTAGGCAGGTGGTTTAGTGAGTTTTAAAGGTCCAGATAGCTCAGAGTATGTTCCTGTACATACTAAATTATGGAAATGTTGTATGAAAGTAGACGTTCTTTTGGATAGGGGAAGGGCTTCATTCCCAGGAGACTTGCAAGTGTCATGAATATCTGACTATGTTAGCACCAGCTCTTAGGACTTGCTCTCAACCCTTACTGTGAGGGTGGCTTTGGCTGGACTGCTCTGCTCTCTTACCAGGGTGTTTCCAGGTGTCCTATTCTTCTTTAGCTCTGCTCCTGGTAATGGGGGCAGTGCTGATGGATGTCCTGGGGGGAGGACAGATTTGTCCCTTCAGCTCGTGGGTGTTCCTCCATCCCGTCACCTTTATCACCTGTTCACTGTTGTGAATCTGAGCTGGGATGCACAGCAAAGGCTTGCTGAGGGTGCAGCCTCCAGGGCTCTGGGTACTTGTCAGCTCCCCTACATGGCCTGAGCTCCAGGAAGGGCAGACACTCTGCACTCACCTCCAGGCCCCTTGCACAGAACCTAGAGGTCTGTGCTGAAGCAAGCTTGACCCAGAGTCATCTGTTTGTGCTTATGTAAGGATGTCACTTAGGGAGCTGTGCAGTACAGCTGCCGCCCCTGTGGGAGGAGCCAGTCCTGGTGTCAGAAGCCTTGACAGATGACCACCAGTGATTATGGAAGTGGAGATGATGAGGTCCTGAGCCAGGCTTGCCATGTAGGCGCCAGGCCCACCAATGCTTGCCTTGTCCCTCTGCTGCTACATGTGACGACCAATTGGGAAGACATGCAGTGTGACATTGAGATGGCTTGTGTCATTTTTCGTGCAGTGTCCACAGGGGAGCTCAGCCTCTGAGCATGTGGCATGACCTGAGGTGCCTGCCCATGGGAGTAGCCTGTCAGGTGCTGTCATGGGAGGGGCGGTAGAATCACCTTCACTCTGGGCTGGGAATGGAGACTGGAGGTTGGAGTTCACAGAGGAGTCCTGGGAACTGGAGTGGATTCAGTGCGGTGTGGCAGGAGTCTGTTCCTGTCAGAAGAGGTGGCTGAAGCCCCATGTCCAAGGTGGCTCTCTGCTCTCCTGTCCATGCCTCCAGGTCCTACTTAGCCTGGGGTACTCCAATCCCAGGTAGTTCTGAGCCACTGAAGTTGGGAGCTGGTTGGTGACAGTGCCAGCCAAATGTTCTGACATCTCTTGGTGAGAGAAGCTTGTTTTCTGTCATAATGGATGTCTTTATCCTGCCGTGTCCTACTACTCAGCATTTTTTACCTGCTTTACCCTGAGAAGTTCTGACTCTGCTCATCTTGGTCTCTTGGTTACTAGTTCCTTTAGAAGTGCAGAGTGGACCCTGCTCTTCCCTGAATGGTCTGAGTCCATCTGACACTAGCCTGGGGGCTGCATCCTGTCCTTCCTGGCCCACTTCTGTGACTGCAGGAGCACAGCAAAGGGACTGGAAGGAAGACTAGTGCAATAAAGAAATCACAGCTACATGAAGGCGACTCCCCTTCAGGGTATTTCCTGATTATATTAATAAGTCTTTGGTTTAATTTAGACAGGAGCTAAACCTCTGATTTATGCATGCAATTCTAGTGAAGCTCATAGTGTGGTGTGCAATTTAAATTTTTTTTAAATGGTTGATGGCATCTGTCTTCAGGAAAATGCCTTCATTCTTAGAAGAGATGGCATTTGAAAGATGCCGTGTCAGGAATGTAGTGAATTGCTACGTGAAAGCTTGGAAGCAGGGGAGGACAGTCGAAACACCAGGCAGCGTGACCAGTTGGGTGCCTGTGGTCTGCTCCTTGGCCTAGGGGAAGCCCTCAGGGGTGTACAGAGCCATTCTCCTCCCAGTCACTGTGAAGGGCCTGCAGAGGAGCTGGGGCTGCTGGTGTGTGGGCCCTTTCTGCTGGGAGCCCTCATGCCCCGTAACTGCCTCTTCAGCTCTCTCCTCACCTGCACCCCACCACTGCCCCTTGTGAGGAAATGTTACAAGCTGTGGTTGGACCTTCCGGTTTGTGGCCAGATTTTTGTGTGTACAACTGTGTATCGGTGCAGAGCCCTTTTGGGAGTGGTCATAGATTTTTGCTGCCTTTGCCATGTCTTATAGGGTTGGAAGTTGTCACGTGGAGCTCTGGGCAGCTGTGAGGCTGTGAAGTGAGCCCTAGGCCTCTAGAAGGAATGGTTAGCTGCATTTCTGCATTTCAGAGCTCACTACCTTCTTTCCGCGTGAGGGCCTTGTGTAAATGGTAATTCCATCTGACATGATATGGGCTTCACTGTGCAGAGCAGGTGAGGTCTTCACGGGCATGGGCTAGCATTTATGAAGTGTGGTCATAGGCACGGTGGTGGACACTTACTGTGGATCAGGCCCTGCCCTGAGCCTAGGAGGTGGGCTACATCATCTCCCATCGGTTACAGATGGGCACCTCAGAGGTTAAGTGAGGTGTCCAGTGGGGTTTCCCAGGTGGTCTGAGGCTGACCTTTTAGCTCTTCCCCTCACACGTGTGGGCACTACTGCACACCAGCACCTTGCACACCTGCACCCTTCACACCTGCACACATGCATGCTGCACACCTGCATGCTGCACACCTTGCACACCTACACACATGCACGCTGCACGCCTGCACCCTGTACACATGCACGCTGCACACCTGCGCACCTGCACACATGCATGCTGCACACCCAGGAGCATCTTGTGTCCCACTGCTGGTCTCAGCTGCTACTGCTTGCACTCTGGGTTGAGGGCAGGTGGTGCCGTGTTCCTGCTGTGGGGACAGTATGGGAGGTTGACAAACAGTGCAGTTAGGGTGCCTCATCCAGGTTCCTTCACCTGCCAGACCCAGCAGAGTGCAGGAAGTCCTGAGCCTCCAGCATGTGCCCCATGGTCCTGAGAATGTTCTTCCTCATGCTCTTGTGGCACTGGTTATGTTAGAGCCTGGTAGGTGGCCTGGTGACAGGGCCCATGTGGGGCACATGCAAGAGATGCCAGCCTGAAGCTTGGTGGGCACTTGCTGAGCAGGAGAGCCTGGGCTGAAGGGAGATGAGGGACTGTTCCCTGGGAGCCCAGGGAAAGCAGGTGCTGGGGCCAGGGCGTGGCCTGAGAGGCTCTATAGGTTGTGGAGAGACTGATCCCAGTCTTCTGATTGGAGCTTTGGGATTCCACTGGGCCCTTGGAAAGAGTGAAGGATTCCTAGAGGCATTTCCAAAATCTCCTGGCCACTGCCACTCTTGCTGACTCTGCCTGGATTTCAGAAGCTTCAGGTTAGTTTGCTGGGTAGCTCATCTGCTCCTCCTCAGGTATACAGGGGATTATAGTGACATGGATCCTCATGCTGGGGCCATTTCTGAGGATGGTGAGACAGTCCCTCTCATCCCTGTGTGGAAGGCCTTTCCTCTTATCAAGGTGCCACTTCTCCACCTTCAGGGCTGGTCCTGAGGACCTGAGTACCACCTGAGACACTCAGGGCCCTGCCCAATGCCTGCAGGCTGAGGTCGACGTCCCGACTGGCCTACTCTGGCAACTGCCTTCTCTGCAGTGAGGGTCCTTTAGTGCTGGACTGGGTGTGGATTCTGCAGCCTCTTTCAGAGTCCTCCACACAGGTACCAGAACCCCACAGACCAAGGACCACTGTCACCTTATGGTTAGGGGAGCATATTTGTTCAGGGCCATCCCCCACGCGGACAGGCAGGGTGTGCCTGGACGGTCACTCACTCGTGTCAGGTGTGGGAGGATATCCTCCTGAGCCTCAGCTCTCCACAGTGCTTTATCGGCACTGAGTGACCCTTCTGCCCGAGGGGTGCCTCCTCCGGCACAGTCACAGTCATGTGGGCTGCCCCCAGGCCAGCATCCAGGTCAGAGCAGGGACCTTTGAAGCAGAGGCCCTTGTCCTGTCATCTGAAACTCAGCTCCGTGGCTCTGTGAGGAGCCCTGCTTCCTAGTGTGAGCCTGGCTTCTACAGGGATATTTTGAAACTACAGCCATTGCAGTGTAAGAGCTCCTTCCTGATAATGAAGGTCGTGTTTGCTGAGAAATCAGCTTGGAAGGGAAGGCTCCCTGTGTGAAGCCCCTGCAACACTGTCGGAAGCTGTGATCTCTGCAGAGTGTCCCACCTGCAGTAGGTGACTGTGGTAGCCCTTCCTTCTCCAGCTTGATGTCCAGCTGGTGCTTCAGCAGGTCCTCCACTCCCTGCCTGTCTCTGTAGCCCTGTCCCAGCACTCAGCAGCAGGCTTCTTTGAATCTGGGATGTTCAGAGGTGGCTTTCAGCTTGCAGGGAAAAGAAAGACAATTTGCCCTGCCATGGGAGGCATGGGACATCCAGATCAACCTAATGCCAGCTGGGCACCAGGGTACCCATCCAGTGTAGCATCCAGGGTGGTTACAGGTGGGATACCAGGGGGTTGCTCCCCATCCAGTGTAGCACCAGAGGGGATGGCTCTGACCCAGAGTCTTCAAACCTACACTGCTGCCCACTGCTCTGCAAAAGAGAGCAGCCCTGAGAGGGAAGTGGCAGACAGTGTGCGTCGGGGCTGTGAGTTCACTAGCACCAAGCCATGTCCTGCAGACGACTGCATGCCTCCAACTGCTCATTGTGCTTGGGGTTCTGTCTGAGGCCCTTTCCGACCATGGTGTTGAATTCCTCCTTGAGCTACTCTTGGCTGCCTGTGGCTGGCCTCCTGACAGAGCCTCTGTGGCCACGTCCTTTTTCTACCATAAACCGTCATCACATCTGCCCAGTGACTTTCATGAGGAACCTTACATTAGCGCATTCTCAACAGACATTTAAAAACTCACCAAACAAAACTGTTTCCTGCCCCCACACTTCCAGCACACTCATAAATGCAGCTGCATTTGGAAATGCGTGTACTTAAATTTGCTGACTGTAACTGGATTGAGCCTTGAGCAAGGCACATCTGTGAGCTGGGCTGAGGATATGATGTGTTGATGGGGGAGCCCACCATGCACATGGGTAGCCTTGGATTGTGTCCGGGATGTCTTCCCTGCCTTTTCAGGGCCATGCCTACCCTCACCCCTTCTGTCGTCTCATCACCGAGCCACCTCCTGAGCCAGCCTCTGCCTTCACAGGTCCTCCAGATCCTGGGTAGTCCTCTGACAGTGAGCATGTGGAAGATGATGTGCCTTCCCTCCGCTGCTCCTTCAGGATCTAGGTAGCAGTGCACAAGCAGAGCTTACCTGCAGGAGAGGGCATGGTACCAGCTGCGAGGGGCAATGTGCCGGATGACCCAGTCCACCCAGGCCATGTGCTGCAACCCCCAGGGATAACAGCAAGGCTACCAACACCCTTGGTCAGGTGTGGCTTCTATCTTCCAACCCAAGGCCTTCTCGGACTGTCCACCCTCCTTGTGTCTTCTTCTGTGCTCTTCTAGAACAGACCCTTCGGTGCTTCTGCACTGCTGGGCATCAGGCCTCATTTCCTAGGCCTGCACCCCTTTCTCCAGCAGTGGCCACATGTAGACTAGCAAGACTGCAGGGTATCAGTGTGAGAGCTGCCCTGCACAGGGCTCCGTGGTCAGCGCCTGGCCTGCCACACATGGAGGCCTGTGCCCTGCCAGTTTCTCTAGCCCTGGGGCAGCTGAGAGTAGGGGGATGCTCACCTGCTTTAGGGTGGGCACAGCTTAGCAGGTGTGAAGGGAAGAAAGCTTGCCAGGTGCTGGACTGGGTGTTCTTGGGTGGCCATGGAGCAGCTGTAGAGCCACTGTGATTCCTGGGGTGGGCTGGGTGCCAGCGCAGGCAGGGAAGAAATGGAGTGTTGTTGTGTTTTGCAGCAGGGGCTTGCAGTGTGTCTGCCAGTGCCGTCTCTGGCCCAGTATGGCAGACGGGCTCCTTCTCTTTGCTCTGGGGTTCAAGGTTGCTGCTCCCTCCACCAGTCTGCAGAAGGACCCACCTTTTGGCACCCCTGGGCAAATGCTTCCATGTGGCTTCAGAAGTGCCAGGAACTTCAGTGAAGGACCCTTGCCAAGAGCCTCCTGCTGTCTCTCTCGCTGCTCCTTGAAGCACTGACTCATGCAGGAGGTGTGCTGCTCAGAGCGTCGAGGCAGGCCTCAGATCTGTCCTTGTGGGTGACCCATGGCCCCTTGCACTTGGGGCTAGCCAGCACATCCTGCTGTGGCCCTGCCCTGCTGCCTGGCTCTGCTGGCACTTGGCTGAGAGTGCAGGGTCAGGTTGAGTCCCAAGGGTTCTGGGCCTTACCAAGTGATCAGTGTAGTGAAATATCGCATTACTTCACCTCCAACTTGGTCTGGCTAGGAAAGGGTGATTTCCGGGGATCCCAATCTGTTTCTCATATTTCTACCTACACAGAAGCTTCTCTCACCTCTTCTTCCCTAGTTGTTTTTAAACTCTCAAGGAAAATGCTTTTTGTCCTTTTATAATTCCTTGGAGAACAAAATTGTGTGGGTCTCCTGTTGGACCGGGTACCCTCTTCTCTCTCTTTATCTGAGCATCTGTGATAAAGTACATTTCTCAGCTTGCAGAGGTGACACCATAACATGCACTTAGGAAGCAGAATTAGGAGCAAGAAAGTTCTGGGTATGGTGGTAGCTGTCATTTGGCCCCCAGGGCCACTGGCTTGACTTAAACCTGTAGAGCAGTTTTCTCTAGCTCGTACATAGTTGTCAGTCTTGCTTCCCCATAACTCAGAACCCAGACTGGCCACCAGCAGGAAAAGAGGAGGCTTCTTTAGCCCTTGGTTTTGGAGGTACCAGATGGCGCAGGTGGACTCAGCAAGAGCTAACCTTGAGTGCATCAGCACACATGCACGTGGGCAGTGATGCTGGACAGGTGCTGGGGCAGGGAAGGGACAGCAGCAGCTGGAACCAGAAGCAGAGGGACTACACCCACAGTCTGGAGCGTACACCCTGGGATCCAGGACCTCTCACCAGGCTCCACCTCCTAAAGGTCCTCCCAGCATCACACCCAGGGGCCTTGGGAGCCTCTGTCCTCTTTGTCCCAGTATGTGCCTTCCACCTTGTTGCCAAGCCTCTTCTTACTCCCAGGCGAGGCCCTGTACAGCCTGGGGCCTTAGTTGCCCCCCACACTCTGAGCCAACAGGACCTGTGCGCTCCTGTCCCTGGAGAGGAGGCTGGCAGGAGTAGCAACTCTGAAGCTCCCCTGGGCACTCCGCTCTGAAGTCTCCAGGCCTGCCAGCCCTGAGGGCTTGGGTGATCTGGCAGGGTGAGTACTCTGTAGACTCCCAGGTGCGGTGGGTGTGTCTTAGGGTCCTGATCTGCAGGGATTCTGGAACAGTGCGGACTTCCTGCCCAATGTGTGCTGGCCTTGCTATGACTCCTGCCCCTGGATGCCGCTCTCCTCGGCCCACATGCTGAGAGCAGATGACCTCAGTCTGCCTTCCTTTCCATTTCTCGCCCCCTTGCTTTTTCC
This sequence comes from Aplodontia rufa, assembly GCA_004027875.1. Classification (NCBI taxonomy): domain Eukaryota; kingdom Metazoa; phylum Chordata; class Mammalia; order Rodentia; family Aplodontiidae; genus Aplodontia; species Aplodontia rufa. The sequence goes on along the minus strand of PVKS010005429.1, from coordinate 66,208 downwards.
TGCCTTAGTGCCTTGGTGAATAACACTCCTGTGCTTGCACCTGGGCCTTCTCAGCCCCTGCAGGGCCTCAGGAAGCTTCCACCTTGTCCTTGCTGACTGAGGTTTTTCTTTCTAAGCATCCTTTGTCATCTCAAGGTTGTGGCTTTCTGTTCCACCTCTCTCGTGGATGTGTGTTGTTTTAGCAAATGTTGCTTCTGGTGAGATTGTATGAATTTTATTTTGTGAATGTGATAAACTGTGCTTACTAAATTTTCTTTTTCTGGTTTGGCAGCGTTGGGATTGAACCCTGGGTCTTCCGTGTGTTAAGCACACACTTTACTACTGAGCTACACCCGCAGCATTTTATTTTTTAATTTTATTTTGCTCAGGCTATCCTGGAACATGCCACCCTCCTGCCTCAGCCTCCTGACTCACTGGGATTACAGGTGTGCACCACTGTACCTTGTTTGAATTAAAAAAAGAAGAAGAAGAAAGAAAAAGAAAAACAAACTATGCTTAGACCAGACTTTAATTTCTAAACTGAATCTGCATGAACCCAGATGTGGTGTGTTTTTGTGTTCAATTGGCTAATATTTTGATTTTTGCTTTTGAGATAAGGACTGAGTTTAGCTTGTAATTATTTTTATAATTTTGTTTCTCATTTTCCATATCAGGGAAATGCTATGTTGTGAGAAATGTTGAGCTTTGTTTTCTTTTTTATATTGTCTGGATGACTGTGTAAGGCTGGAATTACATCTTCACTGAAAGCTTGACAGAACTTTCCCAAGAATGGGTTTTTCTGGAGCCCTCTTTAGGAGCAGATTTAAATTGCAGATTACAGTTTTCAAAAGTTCCTGGGCTCAGCAGGCCTCTGCCTTAGGCTGTGCTCTAGTTTTCCTGTTCCGTCCACACTTGCACCGAAAGCTTCGAGACCCCTTGTTTGCTGTTTTACTGTCTGAAGATCCGTAGCGGGGCTGCTTCATCTTGGTGCCACTGATGTTGTTGGTCCAGGGTGTCCTTTGTGACTAGGTATCGTCCTACCAACATGTCTATCATTGTTTATAAGTGTGTTTTCAAAGGTATGAGAGTTTCCTGGTTTTTTTGTTTTATGTTTAGCTTAATTACATTATGGTGAAACAATCTTGGAGTGATTCGCCTACAACATAGAGGATCAGTGCCTTTGACGAAAGCTGCTTTGCTGATTAATATTGCTTCGCCGACTCTCCTGTGCTTACTTACTTGCAGGTGTGGCAGCCCACCCAAACGACTTGCTCTCTGTTGTCTTGGAGAGCAGCCTCTGCTCAGCTGAGTGATGACTGGGAGTGCGTGGAACAGATGCTGCTTGCATCAGAATAAAAGACAAACATGCTGCCTGCATTGATAGAGAGCCTCCACCGAGCACATTTGCATGGAGTGGTTTGGTTACTCTCACTAAGTTCTGAGTGAAGCAGAGGAACCATCTTTTGCTCATCATCTCACAAGATGTTGCTTTTGCGCAAGTGTGGCTGATTTCAGAGAAGGCGCTCTGCCAGCAGCTGTGGTCAAGTGGTGCACGGCGAGAAGAGCCCATGTCCTCTCTGAGGGCGCTGTTGTTCTTGCTCTTGGTAGCTTTTGTTTCTGAGGAGCATTATTAGTGCCCTGCTTTTAGTGGCTCTAAACTCTGCTGCTGCAGTTTTGCAGTCACTCCAACTAGGCCACATCCCAGTGGTCACCTGCTCTATAATGAGATGCAGGCAGGATGGGTAGTTGGTGTGTGTGCTGTGTAGTTTCAAGGGCAGCTGCACTTGATTCTTATTTCATGAATGGGGGCTACATAAGAATAAGGGTAAAGAAATAAGCAAAGGAACATGGTGGTCTCTTAGTGGTAGAGCTCAAAGTGCATGTCAGACCTCTGCCTCCTTGTGTGAAATGGCCTACTGTTTGGCCCTCAGTTTGTCTGTTCAGTTTTTTTTTTTTTTTTTTTTGGTACTGGGGATTGAACCAAGGGGCACTTTACCACTGAGCTATACATGTCCCCAGTCCTTCCTTTTTACGTCATTATGTTGAGACAGGTTTCACTCAGTTGCTTAAGGCCTTGCTGATGTTGGCCTCAAACTTGCAATCCTTCTTCCTCAGCCTCCCTAGCTGCTGGGATTACAGATGTGCACCACCATGCCTTGCTGGGCCATAATTTTTTTTTTCCAGATTAAAGAGGATAATATTTAAAAAATTCTTTTGAGACTCACATTGTTCTAAAGAATAAACCAGCTATTTGGGAGGTGTTAGAAATACTGAGGTGCCGGTGCCGCAAGAAATCAAAACAGGTGCTTGAGAGTGGGTGGGCAAGGCAGACTTTACTCCTGCCAGACGGTGTGCTATCCGACCCTGCTAGCAAGCACACCTGGGTGAGCAGTCCACCTGCTTTTATCCCTAAGGCAGCACTGCCCTTTGTCCTGATTGGAGGAGCTCCAGGGTATGATACACACGATTCGCTAATTTTAAAATTGGGTGGCCAAAGGGAAGAGCTATAATTCAAATGTCTACAGTTGGATCCAACTAAGGCTAAATACTGTATTTTGAAAATGGACCACCTAATTTTCTATTTCTCACATTTATTTAACCAGTTATGACATAATCATTTAAAAGCCTAACCCTAGTTTATTTGATTTCGCTTCCTTAAGTAATAAAATCTTAACAGATGTAAGAAAATTATCTTGATAGATAAGAACAGATCAGTGTCAGACTTTCCTTCCTATCTGCACATTAAAATTTGAAACACTGCTGTTGCTCATCGTAACCAATTTAACCGCATACACAGACTTTGAGGTGTGTTTTCCATGAACTTTCTGCAGCTTGGCGTTCTGCAGCTTGACGTTCTGCAGCTTGACGTTCTGCAGCTTGACGTTCTGCAGCTTGACGTTCTGCAGCTTGACGTTCTGCAGCTCGACGCTCTGCAGCTTGGCGTTCTGCAACTCGACGCTCTGCAGCTTGGCGTTCTGCAGCTTGGCGTTCTGCAGCTTGGCGTTCTGCAGCTTGACTGCATCCTTAGTTTTGTCCTCTTTTTTATCTTGGACTTTGACACAAAAATATTAACCATGCTTTCTTATCCAGAAACATTTCTTTTAATCTCTAACTTTCCTTTCTAAAATGTATTTCCATACCTATAACTTTCTTTTATCTTTTCTAGTTTCAGACCCTTTCTTAAGTTTATGTTCTGAAGCAATCCTTATGAATGTTATCTATGCACTTAATTTATACAAAATTTTCATCCCAGGACAGGTTCAAACAGCCTGGCACACATACAAAAACTGTGCCTTAATCTCTTCTCCTCTCAGGTGGCATTCAAGGTGTTGGAATACAGGATAATTTTGAGCCTTTATTTTTATCATAATGCCATCAACTTTTAAGTGAGTCCCCACTGTCAGTTGTACCCAGAGACTAGTGTTGGACCTTTTTCTTAAACCAGGCCTGTTGATATTCAGTGGAGGTGACCCTTTCCATTTAGGCTTCTTTGAAGTTCCCTTGGCAGAGGTTGCCAGGAAAACAGGTTGACTTCAGTTTCTGTTTTCTTCTTTTCTGGGTACAGTTGTTTATCCTGCCAGTCTCCCCATTCATTTAGTTTGATGGAATAAGGTCATAGCAAGAATTGCTGTCCAAGTGATGGACACATGGGATGTCCTGTTGGATCTTAAAAGGGAAGACCATTTTTGTCCCTAGGTCTAAACTAACAGTGCTGAAACCTATGCTATGTCTTTTGTAGCTCACAGCCTCCCCCACTGAATAAGATAGGCTAGTTAATTGTCAGGCACTCAGGGCAATGGGTCCCAATCAAGGCTTTTTCCAAATGTAAAGGCCACCCCTGAGGTCAAACACTCCAGTCCTCTGTTGACCCCGAGCAGTGGGAAAATGAAAGTGAGGGTGGACCCAAATGGAGCTTACAGAAAATTCAGACCCATGGATGAGAAGGGCATGGGCAATTAGTAGCCTCAGTACCCTCCCGATGCCTGTGCACATGGATTCCAACCCATATTAAGAAAAGTTCCAACACTTTTCTTAATTTCTGTTTAGCATGGACTCTGATCATTGCCCTCAACCAGAAGCAATCAATCCTCTGTTAGGTTCACCCTCGCATTTCAGAAGTTCCATCTTCTCTCATTCAAAAAGACCTTGCTCCCTTTTAATAAAATGAAATGTTTCATAGTACTTTAATCAAAACACAGCTGAAACTTAGGTCAAACCACAAATAATCCAATCAATAGATAGGCTAGGAACCTAAATAGAAATTTCTCAACGGAGGAAGTCCAAAAAGCCCATAAATATATGAGAAAATGCTCTGTATCATGCAGTCAGAGAAATGCAAATCAAAACTTTACTGAGATTCCACCTCCTATCAGAGTGGCAAAAATGAAGAATATGAACAATGACAGATGCTGGAGGGGTTGTGGGAAGAGAGGAACACTGACTGTCACACTGTTGGTGGGACTGCAAGCTTATACAGCCACTCTAGAAAGCAGTGTGGAGACTCCTCAAAAAACTAGGCCTTGAACCACCTTATGACCCAGCTGTCCCACTCCTGGGTATTTTCCCCAAAGAGCTAGAATTGGCATATTACAGAGATACTGCTTCATCAATGTTTTTTAGTAGCTCAATTTACTATAGCTAAACTATGGAACCAACCCATATGCCCCTCACTGGACGAACAGATTCAAAAACTGCGGTATATATGTATATACATAATGGAATTCTACTTTGTTATTAAAACGATACCGTGACATTTGCAGCCAAATGGATGGAGATGGAAAAAATTACGTCGAGTGAAATACCTGAAACTCAGAGACTCAAGGGCTAAATGTTTTCTCTCATGCAGGAGCTCGAATACTACTGGAAATAGACCGAAAGTTGGCTAAGATAATAATAACCTCAATATGGATGAATTATTACATGAGCAAGGGGAATCTTGACTATGATGCTGGGGGATGAAGGGAGGGGAGCAGGGAGGGAGGGAGGGAATAGGAGGGACATCAGGATACTGGAGGGTGGGAGTTAGGGGGGTTATCAACGCAGTGGGGAACCTTCGACTTCTATGTGAAGCCCAACTAACATGGGGGTAAAATAGGGGGAAATATAGGACTGGGGAGAACCCGAAGGGGGAGATCATGGACTAGCATCAGCTTCAACTTGCTCTGTCATTATGCATGTGTTCGTGATTGTGTGGCAATGATTCCCTCCTAAATGTAAGACTATGTTGAACAAATAAAAAAAAAAAAAGACCCAGAAATGAGCAATCTTAAACCTTTTTTTAAATTTGCCAATTTATAAAAACACATTTATAGACCAAATATATGTTAACCATGTGGAATTCAAGGAGCCAAGAGCACCTGAATTTATATGTATTTGATGTTCTAGCATTTTTAACATTGTAAATTAATCAGATGTCTCCTCTAACAAACACATTTATGAAGATTAATCCCATTTATGTTAAAACTAATCTACACATTTCTAATTTAGGTTACCCATGAAAAATAAGTAAATAAATAAGTCAAGTTAACAATTTATCGGTTATTCCTACCAAAAAAAATCCTTAGAAGCAATAGATGTCTTACTTTAAATATTTTATAGAAACCAACACTCTGATTGGCTGGTCACCTAGAGGAATGTATGGTTAGTAGTTTCAGAGACATCTTTATTCTTTACAATTTAGGGTGACCCTTTTTGTTAAAGCTTTATTAAAGTCCTGTGAACTGAAAAAACATTTGGATCTCTTAATTACATTTATGAGTATTCATTTATCTGTAAGCCAGTTGATACTGTGTTTATGATATATGGACACAAGCACGTATGTAGCTACAACATAAAACACACAGGATTTGTGCACACATCCACAAAACAGAAAACAGGGTCTTGTAGCTTTTTAGCAGGTACTAGATCTCTGCAGGTAGGAGACAACAGCTACAGATGTTTATTAGAGTCCCCATTAGATTTTACCCTTTAGAAGTTAAAATAGAGCCCATCACAGCTTTTTACATTATGACTTACACATGTGACAAGTGTGTACAGCTGGAAGTGTTGGGCGAGTAGTCTGGTGGCCATGGTACACCCTGAAGTCAGAGGTTCAGGTAGCCACTTGTCCTCCATGGTGGTCAGTCACTCCCACCACCGCACAGCACATATGGGATCATTTCATTGTTCTTTCCTGTCCCTAGGCCTAGAATTTTTATTCCCTGTTTTTCTTGTAGGCCCTGTGATTAAATTTCTCTCAGCACCTCCCCATTGGAGGTTTCTTGTACAACCCCCATTCCCCTTGACCATGTGCTCTTGCACACCCTTCCATCCTGTTCTCCTGGATGTGGGCTCATGTTTCTGAATAGGTTCTTAGTCACACACAACCTTGGGGATGTCCCAAGTACCACAAAAGTACTTACCTCTGGAGCCTGAGAATAGATTTTGCTGCCTTGGTCCGTTCACGGAGTTACGTGGTCACTGCTGTGCTTACTTGGCCCTTCCCCTGCATTACCCACCCAGTGTGGATGTCAGACCCATTATCAGCCTCAGGGACCACATTTTCCTCCCTGGCTCTGAGGCCATTGCAACAAGGCAATGGGATATGTCTCCTCTAAGGAGTGGTGGTCCACGTTATCCAATAGGTGACATATGGAGCCCCATGTTGGGAACCAGAATTGTTCAAAACACCAAAGTGCTGCAAGAAATCAAATGTGCTCAAAAGCAGGTGGGCAAGGCAGAGTTTGCCCCTGCCAGAAGAGTGTGCTAAGTGTTTAACCCCTCAAGCAAGGGCACCTGGGCAGGCATTCCTCCTGCTCTGATAGGAGGAGCTTGGGGTTACAATCTATGCAATTAGCTAATTTTAAAATTGGGACAGCCAAAGGGAAGGGCTCTAGTTAAGAATCACTACAATTTGATCCAATTAAGTCTAAGTACTATATTCTGAAAATAGACCACCAGACTTTCTTTTTCTCACAGCTGAGACAGGAGAATCATAAGTTCCAGATCAGTTTGAGCAACTTAGTGAGACCCTGTCTTAACATAAAAAGAAACAACTGGGCTGTAGCTCAATTAGAGCACTCCTGGGTCCCATTGCTAGTACCATTAAAAAGGAAAAGAAAAGAAAGTAAATTGCTTTTTGCAATATATTTTAGACAGTGACTGAATACATTCACATGCACACTCTTGAAACGACCAGAACAAAACAGTACGTATCTCACGTAATACAAGTGGTCTCAGGAGACTTGTTTGCCTCAGCTTTGCTTCTTCACTTCGGATATGATTTTCTTCTTCCTGAAGTAACCCTGTAGTTGTTATTTCTTCAGTGACTTCTGAATAGTAAACACTAAGGTTTTGCCTGAAGATGTTGCCCTGCCCCATTTCTCGAATGCTTAGTTTAGCTGGCTGTGGAAGTGTGGGTGGGGTGGCAGTTTGCAGGGGTTCCACTCTGGCTGTTTTTGTTCCTGGCAGGCATTAGCTCAAACTCCATCTGTGCTTTCTTCTCAGGTAGTCTACCATTATTGTCGAGGTGCATGAGACTTCTTCGTGTGCTGGTACTGGGAGGATTTCTACTTGTTTATCCTACTTGAGGTTTAGCATGGTTTTTTATTTGTAGGACTCTTAGGACTCCAATTCTGGAGTATTTTCATTATCTATTTAGAGATGACATTTTGTGATCTGTCTCTAGTTTTAGTGCAGTAGCTCATACTGCATCTGTTGGGCTGTTGCTCTCCTCTGATCTTGCCTCTCACTGCCTTCTCCTGTTGCTTATTGTGCTGTGTTCGGTTAGTTACTTGTTATCTGATTCAGCATCTCCCCTTTTAACTATATCTAATCTCTTAATTGTGGAAAATTCCCTTTTTTCTTTATTTAAACTTTCATTTTTCCTTTTTCCAGATTGTTCCTTTCCTTCACTTCTGTAATTTCTTTACTCCATTTAATTAATTTTTAAAGCATGCATATAGTTGTTTCCAGACCTCCACTTTAATATTTGTAGATATTTTAGAGTTATTTCTTGGCTTTGTTGTGTTTGGGTGTCCCTGAAGAGCCTTGGTCGTTTTCCTCCTGGGGTTGTAGGGTTTCCCACATTCTGGATGAGTTTCACCTTACCTTCCAAAGTTGGAATTTCAGAACTATGCAAGAATGAATGTAGAGGCTGAGCCCACACAGATGTGGTTTTGGGGTGGTTTCTCAGCTAAGACTCTTCCTAGCTCTCCCCTTCTGCTTTTCTGACCTGGTAGGTGAGTTCCCTAGGCCCTTCTCCAGGACGTGGTGATACTCAGGTGTTTCATCCCTACCTGGGGTTTCTGTTCAGCACTCTTTTACAGGTAAGTAGATGGCCACACCTGCTTTCCACCTGGATGAGAAGGTACCCCGAGTCCCTCAGCCGGTGCTGACAGTTCCTGCCCAGGAAGAGGCAGCTGGGGCTCAGTGTGCTTGCTCAGGGTATTGCCTTTTGTTTTTTCCTTCCTGGAAATGAAGTTGTTTTTCTTTTTCCCCACTTTGAGTTTGTATCTAATATTGGGATAGGATTTTGTTCTTATAATTACCTTTTTTTCTTGTAGTAAGAGATGGGCAGTTCTCACAAATTCAGTCCTGTGAAATTCAGGAAGCTAAAGTTCTAATTGACTCTGTTGTGCAAGTGTTTGGGCTTTAGTAGGACCTGTGTTTTCCAGAGCTTGAGCCTGGGTTTTGCTGTTGGTGCATCTGTTAACTCAAACATTCCACACAAGGAGACAGTTCCCACCGCCGCTGACTTCCAGTTCCCCGCTTCTCGTAGTCGAGCTGGAAGACTGGCTCTTCTCTTTGCCTGTCTGTCGTTGTGATTAGTAGATTGGTCTTAGCTGAGTGCTCCTCTCAGTCTCATATGCCCTTGCCCACATAGGTGGGCATATCTGTGCGCCGGTGTAGAACCATGTGAAATATTCCTTGTTCTGTGATGGTGTGATTTCTGTGGATCTCCTCTGCCTTGGGTTCCTTTGACTGTTGAGGAACTTGCATAGGGGCCACAGTGTATATCATGTGACTTGCCTGTTGAACAGGGGGAAGTGAATCTGTTCTAAGAACTGTGACATTTCATGAGAAAGTGAAGGTATGCTATGGATTCATGTCATCTACTGGTGCTGAGGAAATGGGCCTTACCCTCCTGTGCTGGTTGGCATCAGCGAGGCATGCAGGAGCTGCAGCAGGGAAGAATAAGGGGTGGGCAGCACTGCTACGTGGAGTCTCCATGCCTTCGCCACCAGACTCTTCATCTTGAAACCAGGATAAGCGAGTCTTCACTGGTGACTTGCTGGTAGAGAGCCACCTGGATAGTACGGTGCATTAAAATTACTCCATTGTGATGCACAGTTGATAAGGAATTGTGGTCTGAAATTTTGGATATTTGTTTTAGAACTGTGAAGCTTTCAAAATATGGAAAAGATGTTCTGGAGGCTGGGGAGTCCCCGGTGAAGGTGCTGGCCTCTAGTCATGGCTTTCTTGCTGGGCCGTGATGTTTCAAGCCTACCCGCACGGATTCCCAACACCTGGTTGCACGGGCATCATCTCCCACAGGCCCCACCTCCAAATGTTATCCGCAGATGCGCTTCGGAACTCGGTTCCCAACATGTGAACTTTGGAGGACGCTTTCAAACCACATTTAAGAAGATGTTTTGAGGGCTGGGGGACGTAGCCCAGTGTCAGTAGTGCCCAGCATGTGCAATCCCTGGGCTCCATGCCCACTGGAACATGTACTAGTTCTCTGATCTGATTTCCCATGCGAGGCTGTTTGGAAGAAGTCTGCCACCTTGGGCTTCCATGTGGAAGCAGCATCCACTCTTTGGAGGAGGTGGCCGGCACAGTCCCCACTGCTGCCCTTCCTCAGGATGAGGCTTCTAGCAGAAAGGCTGCTTTCTCATTTTGCTCTTTCAGTTGTGCTTGTTGATTTTCCTGTTTAAATTTCTGCCACAACCTGGGCCATGCCCCAGGTGCACCTGCTAAAGGAGGAGAAAGCGGGAGGGCTTGTTCCTGCAGCCATGCTGTGGGACTGCCAGTTGTGAGCTGTGTTCTGCACTCAGCAGCGGGCTGAGTGGCGTTCTTAGTCTTTCAAGACAGAGCGCATCACTGCACCCATGCAATGGGTGTGAGCTCCCAGCCCTGCCTGGTCAGGTCCATGAGACGTCATTAGCTCTCACCAGTATAGCCTGGCTTTGACGCCAGGTGATTGGAGTTCCGCACTCCACGGCCAGCACCACAGTCTCCCGGCCCAAGTCATATGCCAGCCACGGCTGAAATCCACATCCTGTCAGCTACTTTAGCATAGTTAACATGCAACAGCAAATTGCTTCTCCTGGCGTAGCTCTATCTTTAGAACACTAAAATAGAACACAGCACAATGAAATCACTGTATTTTTAGAAGCTGAAGTTTGTGTCGTATAGAAAGGAATAATGATATGCTTTAGTTAGTACTAGCTTGGGGGAAGGTGTGGTTTGTAGAGTGTATCCATATTGTTCATAATAAAAATGTGGTATTGGTTCCACAGATTGTATACTAACTCTTCGGAGGACGTGGGAAAGCTGGTTTTGTTGGGGAGAGTTGTGCTATGGGATGTGTGATGGTAGTGCTGTGATTATCTTGTACATTTGTGCTGTTGAATGCTCAGCATCCGAGCAGTAGGAGGGCACATCCAGAATGCAGAGCGGGGAGGAAGGGGCGGCAGGGTGTAGGCCAGTTGAACCCACAGTGTAGAGTTAGACTACAGAAAACCTTCCTTCCTGTCAGGCCCTGGTGGGTGGGTTGAGCCTGGTGACCTCCAGAAGCGACTTTCCAGCCCCTTCTCTGTAGACATGGAGAGCTGCACGCAAAGAGTCCGTCAACACTGCTCCCATCCCTGGGCCTATAGGGAGGACAGCACTGTTTTGGTGCCTACTGCTTTTGCCCCAAGGCAAGCTGTCAGGCTCTGGGTAGTGTGGCCCTCTGTGCAGGATGAGCAGGCTTGGGCCATCCCTCCAGAGTCTGCCATTACAGCCACACAGTGTGCAGTTCATTGCCCCCGCTGGTTCTGGCAGGTTGGCCCAAGGTCACTGGCCTCGGTCTGGGTGCAGGAATGATGCCAACACTTGGACATGCTTCCAAGCTCCCCAGATGTGCACTTGCCCCCTGGTAATGATGGTCAGAGACACATCATTAACACAGGAGCTTCGTTTGACCAGGAGCCAGCTTGCATCATCATGGGGATGCTTAGCAACTCAGTGTTTCCTCCACTGCACAGCATGTCAGATGCTGCGGTGGCCATCACAAGACACTTAGAGCAGCAGTGCCATCTAGGGTCCTGCCCTCCATCAAGGGCAGCACCCTGAGACAGAGGCCTTCTGCTGGGTGCTATGCCTGGTCAGGCAGCACAGAGCTGCAGTGGGGTAAGAGAAGTGGAAACTAGAGCAAAGTGGCCAGCTGGCATACGGACAGCTGGCCACCACACTCATGTGTGTGCTGTGCACATTTGCTTCTGGTACAGTGCAGGGTGGTGAGTGTGTTGTGAGGAGGCTGCCGTGATGTCAGAGTATGTTAAGTACGTAAATGTACAAGCTACCTCAGTTTCATTGACTGCAGTTCGTTGAACGCTCTTGGTTTTGCTGGGTGTCAGAGACCAAGCAATTACAAATTCTTTTGTACCATTCTAATCTTAATTACCATTATGTGTAACACTGAAATCACATACCCCACTTCACTCAATGATCTGTGTCACGGAAAGGCCAGAGGGATTAAGCAGCCATAGGATTTAGGGGTTTTAGAAATAAAATAATTATACATTTTGAGGTGCTGTAAGAAAATCAAACACGTGCCCAGAAGTGGGTGAGCACGGCAGACTTTCCTTCTGCAGAAGGTGCACGCAGGGAGGGAATGTGATGAGCAAGCACACTTGAGTGGGCAGCCCACCTGCTGAGACCTCCAACCTGACGCAGTCCTGCCCTTCACTGGAGTAGCTCAGGGGTACAGTCTGCACGATTGGCTAATGTAAAATTGGGGAAGGAACAGAAAAGAGCTATGGGTGCAATGGGATATCTGATAAGGAGTAGTTCATCAGATAAGGAGATATCAGGCTGGAGCGATGGCTCAGTGGTATGTGCTTGCCTGGCATGTGCAGGGACCTGGGCTTGAACCCCAGCACCATGTATACAACGAGATGTTGGGGAGCAACAAAGGCTACATGAAAAACTAAATAAAATTGATTCTCTTCTTCTCTCTCTCTTTAAAGAAAATAAAATAAAAAAATCAAAACAGATTATCTCTGACCACAGGGTTCCTGGCTTAAGATGGCTTCCTTTTATATGTGAACCTTGAGACTGCCTTCTGAAAGTGGACCATCAGACTTCCTGCTTCTCACAGGGGCCTGCTGTGAGCAGAGCCAGAGCCTGGGTAGATGCAGGGAGCCACTGTGGGGCCAGTGGAGAAATGAGCTCACCGGAGGCAGTGTCAGCTTGAGGGAGCCGTCAAGGGCAGGAGGAGGAGCTGAACATCGTGGGGGCAGCTTTCCTGGGCAAAGCTAATGGCTCCTGACCTGGTGACAAGCCAGCATGCCACCACAGTAGTGTGAGGGATCCTTTCTTGTGTGGTCCCAGGTGAGGGGTTACATCTGGTGTGGTGGATAAGCCCGTTTGTCTGGTGTTTCCAATTGGCTAGATGGGCCCATGTGCTCCTGGTAGCACTTTTATTGGTATGAATAAATTATTCATTAACGTGTGCCTTATGGGGGTGCCAGGTGGGCGGTGGTTGTACAGTCAAGGTGTGGGGTTCTTTCTTGGTACCTGCACTCAGAATGGAGTAGCTCGTGGCAGGCTGTTCTGGAGTCCGTCAGGGCAGACACATCTGCATCATGGAGTCACTCAAGCTGGACCCAGCCTGCTCTCCAGTGTGTCGTGTAGTGTGAAGCCCCTTCTGTTAGTAGCTCGGCTAAAGAAGTGAACTGATACCAAGAAGATCGGAGGCCTGCCTGGTGGGGAAGTCTCTGCAGTGGACATGGCCAAGGCTGAGCGCGGCTCAGGACTGCTAGACAGTGGCCAGCTCAACTGGAATATCTTACGGAATGTGGAGAATGCGAGTTTTGAGCCTTTGACACCAATCCTGAACATTTTGATTTTGTTTTCCTTGAGAAAATCCTAATGCTCAAAGGGGGTTTAGAAGTAACGTTTGCTCTGCAGAGATGAGTGGATCTCTTAGAAGTAGCAGGTTTGGTGCATACCACATTCTCCCTGGCACCGCCAGGCCCCTCTGCCTGCCACACCTCAGTGAGTGCCTTCTCCTGCCCACACCAGTTCCACCTATCCCAGAAGGCAGAAGGTCCATGTGGAAAAAAGCGGTCCCAAAGACAGCACTGCCTCAGCTACCTGATGGCCATTCTGTTCCTAGCCCTGGGGCTCTGCAAGGGCCTCCCAGTCCTTCCTGAGCTCACCTGCCCTCTTCACACTCTCTGGACTTGGTTTGTGTCTGATGCTGCTACCAGAATGGGCTCCTGAAGCTCCTGTCTCACACGGTCCTCATGTGCCCCACTGGACCCCGCTCACTTGTGCAGCCTTGTCCCAGCCTCTGCCCTGCAATCTCTCTGCCTAGGGGACTCTGATTGAGCCATTGATAGGGCTCCTCCTCATATGCCCTTTGAGTGCCTGCTTGGGAGCTTCCATATCTCAAGCTGTCTTGGGTCCCTTCATCTAAAGCAGCTGTACATTTTGGATATGAAGTGTTCCCCAAAGACTTAAGTGTTGTAGGCATGGTCCCCAATGCAGCCGTGCTCAGAGATTCGGCTTCGACCTCAGCGAGTTCATCCGCTGGTGTATTAACAGTCTGATGGCATTTGGGGGAGGTGGGGATGTTGTTGGTGGGCCTCGCTGGAGGAAGTTGGTCCCTGGTGGATCTTGGCCCCACCCTTGCTTTTTTCTCTGCTTCCAGGCTGCATTCACCTGAGCAGCTTTCCTCCTCCACGCCCTCTGCCATGATGTTGTGCCTTTCCTCAGGTCCAGAGCAGTGGAGCCAGCCGATCATGGGCTGAACCTCTGAAACCACAAGCCAAAATATGTTCTTCTAAGTCATTCATGTCACATGAGTGGCAAGCTGACCGCCACCAGCAGCAGCCCTGCTGCCCATGTGTTTCTCCTCCCCTGCGTCTGCTGACGTGGTTCTCAAGTGCACTCAGGCAGCTTGGAGGTGCAGGAGCCGGCTCTTCCACCAGACCCTGGCCGCTGCTCTGTGGCCCGCTCCCTGAGACTTGCTGAGCATTGAGTAGGGAGTGTGGTGGAGCAGTCAAGGCCTACTTCATCCTCTCCCTGGCTTTGCTCCTTCCTCAGCAGAGCAGGGACAGTGGCAGCGTGTCTGCCTTACCTCTCTGATACAGACTGGGTGAGCGGATATGGACGAAGTGCATAGTGAGGGCTGACCCGTGCCTTGCACCCAGTAGCAGGCAGCTGTCAGGCTGCTTCCCAGCAACCTTCTGGCGCTGCTGTTGTAGCCAGATCTGGCAAGAAGAGAAACTTAGGAAAGTCAGTTTCCTTCCAGTGAGCTGAGGCTGGTGTTGTTCTGTGGAGTGACAGGGAGCCAGTCACCTGGGACCTGTTGCCCGTGGCTGAAGCACCCTTGGAGCAGACACTTGCCACAGAGACCCCAGGCTCGGCCCAGTGCTGAGGCAGGGTCAGCCCCAGCTTGGCACTGCTTTCTCTTCTCACTGATGGCTGACAAAGGGTTAAAGGGGCTCCACAAAGTGGGTGTCCGTCCCCAACCCCAGGTGTCTGGCTGCATGGAATCCACCACTGCTCAGACCTGTTTAAGTGGCTGGTCAGGGCCCGGCACGGGCAGCGACTCATGCTCACACACCTGAGTTCTGCCTTCCTGTCACGCAGCACGTCCATGTGGAGAGCGTCTGGGAGGATGGATGGCCCCTGAGGGGGCGCTGGTCAGACCTCTGGGTGTGGAGGTGGACCTGCAGATGGTCAGGGAGGAGCGAGCTGCTGCCTGTGCTGGGCCTTGTGCTCATTTTCTCCTCAGTCAGCGTGTATGTCCACTCAACAGATGAGGATGTCATGTGGAGAGGTTGGTTTCAGGGCTGTGAATGCAGTTAGGCCCATCCAGCCCCAGCCCCATGGCCATGAGGCCTACAGGGCATGGCCTTTTCACATATAAGGCCCCCAGTTGAATCAAGGTAGAACTTGTCCTTGTTGGACTTACAAGTCTGCAAGAGCACAGAAGTAACAGGTCTGGCCACTCTGGGTTCCCACAGACGTAGCATCTTGCTTAGCAGAAGGGAGTGTCTGTATCTGGACCCACCTTGCTAGACCTTTCTCACTAGCATTGCGGGATGCCAAATTGATCTTAAAAGAAAAAGAACTGATTTTCCCTTGATTGACATTCTAACTACTCTGACTGTATGACTTTTCCCGTATATTACCTGAACAGGGACATCAGAGTGGTGGCATTATCATGACACTGGTCACACAGGCCAGGACAGGAAATGCTCACCTTCCTGGACCGTGGCGATGGCCTGGTGGCTACCGAATCCAAACAAACACCCCAGTAAAGCTATATGACCTGCTTTTGTGTGATTGCACCCCCGTGCCCGTCAAGGTTGGGGTACCTCTGCACCGATCCTCCAGCTGTGGCCAGCAGGGGGCTGTTTTCCTCTTGTCCGTACACCTTCTGCAGGCAGAGCAAGTAGCTGTTCACTAGCCAAGAGCAGGTTTTTCCTTGCTGCCAAAGCTCACTTGGTTTTAAACCCCATCATCCAGGTTAGCACCCCATGCACGCTGCACAGACGTCTGAGCACCCCTGTGCCTGAGTTCCGCCTGAATCCTGTGTCTCAGTGCTACGCTCGCACGCCCACAGTGGCACAGGCTCTTTCACAACTCTGTGGGTCCCACATTTAAAGTGTCAGGGGGGCACACTTCTTTCAGGGGCCAGGGTGCCTCCTACAGAAAGCCAGCGTGTGTCCAGGCAATGGTGCCCTCTTGCCCTCTAGATCCACTTCACAGACATGCAAGAGTGACGGGGCCAGAGGGACAGAGTGGCATGTTTATGAGGTGGGACTGTTTGCTTCCCTGTTTTTTGTGGTACCAGCAGTTGAACCCATGGGGCCTCTGTTGTGAGCCACATCCTCAGTCCTTTGTGTTTTTTACTTGGAGACAGTTTCTTCCAAGCTGCCCAGGCTGGCCTCGTATGCTGGGATGGCAGGGGCCACCATGCAGAGCAGGGCTGTTTCCTTTGTGTGTATTTCCTGCCTCTCTGTCCGATGCGTGCTCACAGCAGATGGGGTGCCAGGGGAAGGGAGGGAATGCCTGATGTCCATTACTGCAGGTGTGCCCTTTGCCACCTACCTGATTCACTTTCACCGAGGAGGTAGGAAGAGGACGTGGTCACTGCTGCTCTAGAGAGGTAGAGTGCTGGGGCCATACATAAAGGGCAGAGCTGGTGACATCCAGGGCCCTTCTCAGCAGCCAGTCTGTGCAGTAGAAGGGTCTAGGCCTAACTTGAATCCTTCCAGATGTGTAACGCCTATAATATACCAAAGTACAGTCACATGCTTGTAATCCCAGGGACACAGGAGTGTGAGGCAGGAGGATCGCAAGTTCCAGGTTGCCCTGGGCAACATAGCAAGGCTGTCTCAAAATTAAAAAAAAAAAATAAATAGATATAGGGCTGGGAAATGTAGCTCAGTGGTAGAGCAGTTTTGGGACAGTTCCAAAAAAGAAAGAAAGAAAAAAAAAAAGCCTGGTAGTTGCCTAATATCCCAGCCACGGGGGAGGCTGAGATAGGAGGTTCAGAAGTTTGAAGCCAGCCTGGGCAGTTTAGCAAGACTCTATCTCAAAACAAAAGATAAGAATTGGGGATGTAGCCCAGTAGTAAAGTACCCCTGGGTTCAATCCCCAGCAAGAAAAAGAAGGAACTTAAATTGAACAAATGTACCGCTGCTTATAGTAACTTTGGAATTGTCTTTAGAGGTCAGTTCTTTTGAGAAAAGTCATGTATATATGTGATATATAAACCCTAGATTATGACTTCCAGCCCATTTAAGGCACCTGTGTCAGTTTCATTGGAATTTTCTCAGAATGAAGCGTGGCACTCGAGCTGCTACCTGCTGACTTGCATTCTTTTCCCGCTTCTGAAGACTGTCTGACTCAGCTGGTTCATCACAGAGGTGCAGAGTTGGCTAGCATGCGGGGAAAGAACAGTCCATGTTCCCAGGTAGAAGGAGAGTTACTCAGTATTCAGCATTGGTGCAGAAAGGTTAAGTAAAATTAAGCTAACGTGTATGATTCAGAATGTGTTGCTGAACCAGTAATGAGACAGAACTTCCTTAACCTGGTAGTTATTTGTCAGAAAACCAAGCAGCTGTCACATTTCCTGGCAAAACAGTGAAAGAATGCTGTAAGATCAGAAATAGGGCAGGAGTCCTCTGCCTGCACTGCAAGGAGAGGGCAGCACGCGGGGGTTCCAAGAGGGAACCTGACTGTGTGGGTGACTTCAGGGCAACAGCAGATCAGTGATGAGAACCAGTGTGTGTGCTTAGCTGGATCGTGAGGCTGGTGTGTAAATCACTTGTATTCCTGTACTCCAGCAAGCACACTGAAATCTAAAACACCATTTCTAGTGTCTTCACTGAAGTCAAGCACCCAGGCACACCCAGAGACATTCAAGACTGACAATTCTGAAAGCATGCTCCTGGGTGGGGTGCGATTGATTGATTGATTTGATTTATTTATTTTTGTGGCACTTGGTGAGCTAATTTCAAGATTCCTGTGGCAGAGCAGAGGGCCACTATTGCCCTAATGGTTCTGAAGTTCTGTGTGTCCCTCACCCAGTAGGCAGAACTGGTTGAGGTGACAACTCGTTGCCAAGCAGGTGCTGGTATGGCACTGAGGTCCTTCTGCTAATCCATGTGCGAGATCAGGCACATCTGCAATGGGAGGAGACTGGTCCTGTTCTCATGAAATGCACTAGACATGCCCTATTGCATACCAGGCACAGAACTGTCTGCCCAGAAGGTGTAGGGCCCACTGAGCATCCTCTTCCAGGACCCAGCTGCAGACTTGGGTGTCCCTGTTGGGACAGATCTGGTTCTGGGTGCTACTCACTGTAGGGTCATAGACAAACCACCCAGCCCTGGAGAGCCATGAGGTGTGAAGTGAGGGGCCAAGGCTGGGTGAGTTTCAAGTTGGTTCTTTCAGCTGACAAAGACCAGTACTCCTATTAGGAGCACCCATTGTGCATCACCGAGCAAGTGGCTTCTGAGAAGTGAGGCACCGTCTGTCCAGCCCACAGCTTCTGGGTATGGACACTTAGTGGCAGTGCATCTTACTTGAAGTTGGCCCTCACAGGCATGATGCAGACAGCCACATGTGGGTCAGGCACTTTGAGTGTGTTGTGGCTGACTGCCTGTGAGATGTGGAGGGAGCCTCTGCTGCCCCGTCCTCTCTCTGGTCCTGCATCTAGTCTCCCTGAGCTGATGGCAACAGCAGCACAGCAGGCCACAGTTGTCTAGCAGGCGTGGAGCTCCCTCCCCAGTGCGCCCTCACCGTCACTGGAGGTTCTGACCTGGCCTTCTCCCCAGACCTGGAGGTGTCAGCAGTAACTGTGACATTGCTAATTCTACTTGTTCTGGAATATATCTGAAAAAACAGCATTAAGAAGCAGTTTTAAGCCTGCTGCACACCTGTAATCCCAGTGACTCGGGAGGCCAGGGCAAGAAGGTCGCAAGTTCAAGGACCAGCTCAGCAACTTAATGAGACCTAGTTTCTATCTAAAAAATAAAAAGGGCTGGGATATACCTCAGAGGTAGAGCATCCCTGGATTCAGTCCCTAGTACCACAGAGCAAGAAACCCCTGTCATTACAGGGCTGGGGCTGCATCTCAGTGGCAGAGTGCTTACTGCCACTGGGTTCCATCCTCAGTAGCACACACACAATGACAAGCCTGCAGGTTTGTGGACCACATCACCTCCACTTGCTGTTGACTCCTCCATCTGGTGTACCCATAGCTTGTCTCTCATCCTGGCAGGGGTATTCTTAGCCCCAGACTCGGTGTCCCCCACTCCTGGTGCCTCCCTGGAGGCCCTATTCTGCTCTTGAGGTCCTGCCCTGCTCATGGAGGCCTCAGGTGGACTTGCTCCCTGCTCTGGTGGCTGCATACAGATGGCACCTTCCTGTCTTGGCGGGATGGGGAGTGTGCTGTACACCTGGCCTACAGGCTCCCCAGCAGTTGCTGAGGGACTAGAGGTAAGCCTGCAGAGGCCCAAGGCAGGCTGTGCCCCTCAGCGTAACCTGGGCCTTGCCCTGGTGAGGTCCAGACCCCCTCTCCATGTGCCAGGGGTCATGCAGTGGGGCCTGGGGTTGTCTGCTTGCACACAGAACTGGCAGTCTTGGGTGCTGGGCCACCTTGCAGGGGGTACCTGTGTGGTAGGCAGTGGTGTACATCTGAACACTAGGGAGCTGTTCTTCTCCCCGGCCCCTCTCCCGTGCCCATTGGATAGGATTGAGACTACTGTCACTTCTGACCAGAGATGCTGCCCAAGCTCTTGGGTGCTACTCAGCATTGGGAACCTTGAGGTGTGTTTGCTGATTTGGGCCTGCCTGACACATTCTGTTGGTTTCTTCACTCGAAGTATGTTTAGGTTTTGGTTTCTCACTCATGGCTGCTGCCCTGCCACCCTCCCATGGTGCCGAGGTGTGGTGTCTGCTGATGATGTGCCGCTGAATGGATAGTGTGTAGAGGGGCTGGGAGGGGGCTGAAGCTGCCACATTTCCAGCTGCCTGGGTGAGACCTGAAGGGAAGAGGCTCCTGCATTCAGGTGTCCCAGGATGGGTTGCTACTTTCGTGGGAGGTAGGCACTTCCTGTTAGGCTAGCTCTAGACAGCTTGGGCCAGCCCACAATACGTGAAATGGCAGGGCTGGGTATTGGGCTCCAGGTCGACCCAAGGTGTTCAGGCCCGGAGCCTGCAGTGAGAACTGGCCACTGCTCCTGGCCTCCACCTCTGTCCCAGCTTCTATGCAGAGCTCAAGTCCTGGGATTTCCTGGTGGTAGACTATCTGTTACCCCGAGTGCCTCTTTTCCATTACATCCAGCTTACTGTAATGCCTTCGAGGGACCTGGGTTGGGGCTGGTCACCAGAAAGACTCAGGCATCGCAGAGCTGGCCAGTTCACAGGGAGGGGCTGGAGACTACTTATCAACCTTCCTCACCAGCGATGCTGGGAATCTGCAGTCTGGTGGGCCCACATGGGCTCCGGGGGGCTGAGCTGTTGCCCTTGGGCCCTTTCAGGACCTCACCCTGTATCGTCAGTAGTGACCCTTTGAGCATAGCACAGTCCCTTCCCTCAACACGTGGAGGGCAAGTCCCAGAACCTCGGGTGGCGCTGTTTCCCAGTGCACATGTGGTACCGTAGAGTGACAGTCTCATGAAAGGTCTGTGCACATGCGCTCACAACACCCTGTTGTGCTCTGCTGCCCTTCCTGTCACCCTTCACAGCTTTGGCATATCTGAATTACAGCACCACTGCTCCTGCACTCCAGGCCACTGTTACGTGAAGCAGTGGTTACTTTACTTGAACACAAGATTATAGTACTATGACAGTTGATCTGACGATGGAGAGAGCCACCAAGCAGCTGTGCATGATCGATGGGTGGGCAGCATAGAGGGGGACTCACATTGTGGGCTGGAGGGAACAGAACAGCTCAGGACATGTTCACACTTCCCAGAATGACATGCGGTTTCAGACTGTTGGATTGTTTATTTCCAGGATTTTCTGTGTAGAATTTTAGACTTGAAGTTAACCATCCCCAGGCTTTAGGGCCAGTAAACACTGCAAGTATAGTGTCAGAGCTGGATTAGGCACTGTAGAACCCTGCTGGTGTCGCCCTTGCTTCCACCCTGACCCCTCCCCACTTTAGCAGGATGGTCCTGTGAAGTGCAGACTCTGGCTCCCTTGGGCCATCTGCCAGGCCCTTAGCAGATAGAGCTATTGTTTGGGTGCCTCATAGTTTGTGTGTGTGATTTACATATTTCTGAATGCTAAGTGACCTAACCCTAGCCCAGTGCCCATTCAGTTAAGCCAGATGTTGATTAAAACACATGGGCAGCCAGGCGCTGTGACCCCTTGTATAATCCCAAGGACACAGAAGGCTGAGGCAGGAGAATCACAAATTCAAGGCCAGCCTCAGGAACTTTGCAAGAGCTTTGTGTGTAAAATAAAAAGGGCTGGAGATGGAGCTCAGTAGTGCCCCTAGGTTCAGTCTATAGTACCACAAAACAAATACACACATAACCGAGCAGTGCTTTTGAGTGCACTGACCACGTATCTGTTAGCTCTGTTGGCACTGATCACATTGAGTGTGGCAAAGTGAGGGCTGGAGTGAGCTCAGCAGTCACTGGCCCAGCGTGGCTCAGAGTGAGGGGTTGCTGTGCATCTTTTGTGCATTCAGGGTGATTAGGCTCTCAGAGCCTGGGGCAGACTTCAAGGGGCTGACCCCCAACCTAGGGAAAGGTCCCTAACATGGCTGCTAGCTACCCTGAGGGCTCGAGTGCCTGGGCTGGTTGGCTTCTCAAGTCCGGGTTCTAGAGCCGTTGCTGTAGAGCACGCATGCCTTTGGCATTGGAAAGACTAGGGAGCCAAAGGAGCACTCTGGGGTTGTCAGAAGCCCAGGACAGCATGACCCCAGCACCTGCTCCTCACCCTGACCCACTGGAAAGCTACAGCCAGGTTAGGATTTTCAGAAGTGCCTTTTCGATTTCTGAAAGCATTTGGGGTGGGATTGTAATCTTTATTTATATGTTTATATTTTGGGGAATTTTTCACTCTTTTCTGCAACGAGTATCAGTTTTTAGGGGGTGAAAAGGCTGAAAGATGTGTCCCCCATCTGGAGTCTGAGCAGCACTCACGCTCTGGTGAGCCCTGTGTTCAGTCCCATGCGGGCCTTCCAGTGGGTGGGTGTTCCTCAGAGAGCCTCCCCTGGCGAGTGGGAGGCATGCCTGTTTGGGCCTGTGTTGCTTCTAAGGTGTCACTGTGGCCTCCCAGTCTCCCTCCAGACCCACAGTGCTGGGATGTGGCTAGTATCTTACTGGTGTCTCAAAGTCCTGAAGTCACTAGGACTGGATAAGGGTTCAGGGGCTGAGCCGCACCAGCCTTGGGTTCTAAATCACACACAAGCAGCCCAGCTTTCCCCAGGTTTAGCATGGGGCCTGGCATCCTCAGGTCTCAAGGTCATGGTCTCCGTCCTGGGATTAGGAACTTCTCAGGACATGCAGGACTTGGAAGTCCCAGGTGTTGTCCGTGTCCTCAGAGACCACGGGCCTGTTTGCACCCAGGAGCTCATGGCTGGCTGTGAGGCTGCCCTTCCTCCCTTTATTGGAGGCGGGTGATCTCCATGTGGTCTGTGATGACGTGCACAATCTTGGAGCACTTCACACTACTTGTGGACTGATTTGAAAAGAACAGTGTGGTTCTGGAGCTTCTGCCAGTCTTCTTTCCTTCCTCTTTGGGGAAGCCTACCTCTCAGGCAGCGAGCGACACCCAGCCTGTGCCAGGCTCAGGTGGTGGGTGGCTCCAGGCTCCTCCTCACAGCCTTTGGAGACAGGAGTACTCCTGAATGGGTCCAGCAGTGGCTCTGCAGGGAGCCTGCGTTTGCTGTGCTGCACATAGTGAGGTGTTTTCCTCAAAGTGCAGTGTGGGTCTGATAGTCTCCAGTGCCCTGTCCCCTTTTCTGTCACCGTGTACACCCGGGCTGCATTTCTCTTAGCAGCCAGATCTTTGGTGGGTATCTGGGAAGAGGTGGGCTCTTCTGTTCTTTATGCCCTTAACCCTGTGTTCTCTGCAAAGCCTACTCGAGTTAGCACAAGTGGGAGTAAGGTGGCCAAAGCAACCAGGCCAGGTGGCCTGGCACCCAGGGTGGAGGCCGCCCTGTCTCCACTGTGGACTATTTGATTATTCTGTTTCTCTGGCAAACAAAAATAATCTGTGATGGAATTGACACTGTCCTGCTCTAGGAGCAAGGAGGGCGTGTGCCTTTCCGTTATGTGCTGAGTTGCTCCTTGCTGGCGCGGTGTAAGCACTGTCCAGGGGGGCTGTTCTTGTGGCAGGGCACGCAGTTTCTGACCCAGTGCTGTCTCTCTCCTCCAGATGGACTTTCTGGCCGAGACCAGCCCGTGGAGCTGCTGAACCCTGCCCGCGTCAACCACATGCCCAGCACAGGTAAGTCTGCACGCTGCCTGTGCTCTGAGATCCTGCTTCTTCAGGGCAGCGTGCAGAGAAGGAGCAGGTGTGGGGGTGAGGCCCCTTGTGTTTCGGCCACTCTCCTAGAGTCTGTGAGATGAAGTGGCAAGGCTTGATGCAGGGCAGGGCAGAGAGAGGCTGACCTGAAGGGCACATCCTTTCCAAAGTAGCCTTGCTGCTTCTCGTGGGTCCAGCGAGGGTCTGTGGGAGAGTGCTGAGCTGGTGTGGGGTCCAGCCTGGGTGAGGCGAGGCTGTGAGGCAGCCCCAAGGCCAGGGGCGTTTCTCCTGCTGTCCACTGGCCTCTGGTTTCTGTTGGTAAACAGATTCAAAGAGATGGTCTCCCGGGCACGTTTCTGTTCTTTAACATGAAACAAACCAGCCAGCTGTCAGCTGACATTATCACTTTCAGATTCCACAGATGATTTGTAAAGGATACACTTGTGGCAGGGATTCCAAGTCTGGAGGAATGGAAAGCTTTCCCCTCTTCCTTTTCCATCAATCCCTTGCCCCATGTAGAATCCCCCAGGCTTAAACTCCATGTGGGGCCCCCCTTTTATAGGCCCCTTGGCCTTACAGGACAGAACCCACACCTCCTCCAGGTCTGGGGCTCTTTGAGCTGCTGCGCCCGTCCCACATGGAGGTCTGGCTTTGGGTCTCAGCCCACTGCTGCACTGTCCTCGACAACACAGCCACCTGCTCCCTGTGGGGTGCGCTGGACCTGCCCATCATCTCACCTTTCCAGTCTCCCTTGGACAGAAGCAGAGCAGGCCTGAAGCAGGCTGCATGTTACAAAGAAGATATTTCTGTCTTTGCCCACTAAGTCTCTGAGGTCATCCAAGGGTCGTTTTTGGCATTTCCCCAGACCCAAAGCTCTAGTGGTGGTGTTGCTGTGCTCCTAGAAGGCATAGAGCTCTGTCCCTGTTCCCATCAGGCAGCTGACGTTGCTGCAGGATACGCCCTGGTCAGGCTTCCAGCCCTGGGTGCAGGTGCTCCGCTTTCCAGCATGGAGCTCCCCTTTCTCTACAGTGCACTCTGCCTGGCTTCCTTCTGTTTACCCTGACTTCTCCTGGGCTTGGCCTTTGTGACACAGCCTCCTGCTGCTCTCCAGTGTGGCTTGACTGCTGTGAACAGATGGTGAACATGCTTGTTTCCAAGCAGTCCAGAGAAAGGCTCCACCAAGGTCTCCTGAGGTAGGGAGTGCCTCCTGCCCCAAGAGGCCCAGTTCCTAGCTAAGTGCGAGGGTGGTCCTTGGGCCTCACTGTTGGCCATCAGCCTTGTGGCCTTAGGCAGGGTGCACAACAGCTCTGTTCCTTATTTCTTAGGGGTGGCATGACGCCCTGCAGAGTTCTCACAGAGCTCGGAGCTCACCTGTGTGTCAACCTTTAGTAGTTCCTCAGTGTCACCCCTACTGTCACTGAAGATTCTGGGGGCTCAGGACCCAAGTTGGTGGCCCTTAGCTCGCTGTCCTTTCTGGAGGAAGCCTTGCAGTTCAGGGGCTGCATGCTTGCTGGGCAGTGCTTGTCCCCTGGCTTGCCACCGACCGCAGTCACAGTTACAAGTTTCCTGCCATGGGCCTGTTTCCCCACCACTGGAGGGTCAGCATGGTTTTAAACAGTGTGGCGCGTGCTGTTCTAGTGAGCAGAGAGGAGGTGCGTGGTGGCGATGGACAGCCCGGCCTGGGTGGCACTCTGGCCTGTGCTTTCAGAGCTGCTTGGGGAGGGAGGTCTTCCCAGCTCTTGTGGGCATTGCAGCCCAATTCAGATGGCCAAAAGGAACATCAGCCACCAGCTGTGAGAACGTTCTGAGAGCCATATGGTATGACATGGAGCAGACACTTCTCCAGGTATGTCTATATGACAATCCTGACTCACATCATACACTCCCGGCAGCTGGATCTCATCTACCTGTGTTTCAACGATTGAAGGTTGAGAGAGACATATCCTGGGCAGTGAGCCATTGCCTGGTGTCTGTACAGTTTGCCTCTGCGTGCACACGGCCGCCACCTCCCCGTGTTTTCATCCAGCCTCTCCAGTACTCCTTGTGAGCAGGGTCGTGCTCAAAGCAGTTTCTCTTGCTTACAGTTCTTTTTAAATACTCTCAGTCCTAATAAATTTTTTTTTATTAGATGAATATAGAGTTACATATGAGGGGGAAACATTATCAAACATTCAAGAACAAATGTATATATACTTAGTTATCCAGGGCTAATGCCATGTCATGGATGCCCAGCTTAGGTTCCCCATGTTTCTGTTTCCCCCAGAAGAAACCGTAAGTTAAATGGTATCTTGTGGAGATCAGAGATCTCCTTCTGAGATGTTTCCCCCATATTCCCACCCTCCAGTCTCCTAGGTATTCTTCCTAAGCCCTCCCCCCACCCTGTCCCCACCCTATGCCTCCAAGTATCCTAGGGAGTCATCTCCGTGTTGCGTTAGGAATCATACAATTTGAAGTTATTATTAGCTTAGCCGTCTAACATACTGCTTCCCGATGTATTCTAGCTTCCACAGATGAGAGAAACCATTCGGCCCTTGAGTCTCTGAGATTGGGATACTTCACTAAGCATAATTCTTTCCACCTCCATCCATTTGATCTCAAAAGCCATAATATCGTCTTCTGTAATGGCCGAGTAGTATTCCATTGTATATATGTACCAAAGTTTTTGTATCCACTCGTTGAGTCAGGGGCATCTGGGTTGGTTCCATAATCTAGCTATAGTAAATTGAGCTGCTATAAACATTGATGAAGCCACATCACTATAATATGCTGATTCTAACTCTTTTGGGAAAATATCCAGGAGTGGGATAGCTGGGTTATAAGGTGGTTCCATTTTTAATTTTTTGAGGATTCTCCTCACTGCTTTCCATAGTGGCTGAACCAGTTTGCAGTCCCACCAGCAGTGTGACAGTGTTCCTCTTTTCCCACAGCCCCTCCAGCATCTGTTGTTGTTTGAATTTTTCATTTTTGCCACTCTAACAGGAGTGAGGTGGTTAATCATTAAAGTTTTGATTTGCATTTCCCTTATAGCTAATGATGTGGAGCATATTCTCATATATTTACGGGTTTTCTGGACTTCCTCTGGTGAGAAGTTTCTTTAAACCCCCATATCTTTAACTATTTGATATTTGATAAAGGGGGCAAAAGCATAGTGTGGAAGAAAGATAGCCTGTTCAACAAATGGTGTTGGACAAATTGGACAGCCATGTATAGACAACTGAAGCTGGATCCTTATCTTTCGCCCTGCACAAAAATTAAATCAAAATGGGTCAAAGATCTGGATATTAAGCCAACAACTTTAAACTTACTAGAAAAAGAAGTAGGGTCAACACTACTGGACATAGGAGTTGGCAGCGCCTTCCTTAACAAAACTCCCATGGCTCAAGCAGTAAAGTCAAGAATAAATGAATGGGATGCAATTAAAAAAGTTTTTGCACAGCTAAAGATCTAATCAAGAACATCAAGAGAGAACCTACAGAATGAGAGAAAACCTTTGCCTGCTACACCTCGGACAGAGGGCTAATATCCAGAACATACACGGAACTAAAGAAACTAAACACCAAAATTGCAAATAATCCAATCAATAAATGGGCTACGGGTCTTAAAAGAAACTTAAAGTGCAGAAAGCCCATAAATATGTGAGAAAATGGCCTAATAAATTCTTACATCCAATACAGAGGCACCGCTGTACCCTGAAATCGAGACTGGAGCTACTCCAGGAGAGCTTATCCTTTGTGTTAGAAAAGGCTGTACCAGAGGATTAATTTGGATTAATTCTGATTTCTTTCCTTCTTGTTTGTGAAGACTTTCCTTCTTCCTGTTTTTACTTTCAGGGAAAAGCGTCTTGAAGATTTTAGAGCTGGTTTAGCTCAGCAGTAGAACGCTGCCTGGCATGCATGAGGCCCTGGGTTGGGTCCCCAGCACCACAGATAATGGGATGAGTATTAATTGTGAAGTGGCTGCACCAGGAAGAAGACACATCCATCTGCCTGCTGCTGGTGGTGTTGCCTGATCTTGTGGCCGGGGTTAGGACAAGCCTGTGTTGTGTCCTTTCTCCTGCCCAGAGGCCACTGATGTCCTCCTCAGGGAGCAGAAGTGCAGCTGCACATAGTGACGTGTGCAGTGGCTGAACCCAGCGCAGACTCGGTGGTGGGTGGTGGTCTTCCTGGTGCATGGTGTTCAGCCCTTCCCAAGATGAGGCAAGGTGAGCCAGAAGAGCAGTTCCTGGCCAAGGCTGACGGAATGTGGCGTGGGTCACACACACCTCTGTCATATGGACAGATCACAGGGAGCTAAAAGCTGCTGAGCCATTCATTTGTGAGTCATGGTTGTAGAAGAATACACTACACATTCATTATGTAGTAAACCCAACGCCACAGGCCTGGAGCTCCTGCCACCAGCCCTGGAGGCGGAGCCTGTTGCCAACCGGACAGCATGGGTGCTCATGAGATTTCCTCAGCTACACAGGTGCTACACAGAAGAGAGCAAACCCGAGCGGCTGCGGGATGCGCGTAGTCGGTGCTTCCTGGTTCCTGGTGGCGCGAGTACCTGCATTGCTGCTTCAGCACTTAGATCCCGAGGCACTTTCCCAGGGTCACTCAGCACAGAAATCAGCACTGACTTGTGCAGTTGGGAGGAGACAGGAAACACTGTACCCCACACCTGCAGCTCAGGATTGAGCCCAACTCAGGGGGAGCTGCATGGGGTTTTCTGCAGCCCCTGGAAGGTGGGTCAGCTGCCCATGGATGTGTTTCTTTCATCAGGAGCTTTCTTTGTAAGGTTGCACAACAAAAGTACAATTTTTAAAGAAAATTCTGAAATCTTAAAAGGGAAAAACTATAGAAACAGAAGAGAACCTCCCTAAACTTATCAAAGGTTGATATTTCAGTTCAGCTGTGGATTCCCAGGTCATGAGGGTGGGAGAGCAGCACACCAGCTGCTCTTGAGCTTTGTTCGGAACCCTCTGAGGTCAGCTGGCACCTGAGGCCCTGCTGCCGCCCAGTGTGTCTTGGTACAGTGCTGTTGTTTGCTTTGGTGAGGAGGTACTTGAGTCACTGCAGACTTGAGGACATTTGTGATCCCGTGGAAACTGTGAATACCGTAGCAGCAGCCCCTGGCCCCTAGTGGAACTCCTTGGTGTGTTGTCATGGGAGGTTGGAGTGTCTGGCCAGGGGCAGGTGAGGGGCTACTACTCACCTGTGCTGGTTCCTAAGTGTGGCCCTTGCTAGGTGCCAGCAGAGTGCCCTCCTTTCCCTCCTTGCTGCCTGGACTCCCCACTGTCCGCCTGGCTTGTGGAGCCATCTCTGGCCTCGGCCCTGCTGCCCGGGAGGTTCTGGCCACTAGCAGTGCCTAGGTCCTCCTCTGCTTTCTGGGCTGGATTGTTTGTGTTCATTTTTAGAGGAAATGAAACGTAGACTGTAAAGGCGGCGAAGTAAAATCTAATTGTTCAGAACATTGGTGAAACTCCCCACAGCTTGGTCTCCCCAGTCACACCCGTGTGCAGTATCCACCTCCTTTCTTCCCTAAGCAGAGGCCATGGCCAGAGGCCAGATGGGGATGGGCTGGTCTGGCCCGGACATTGTGGCAGGCGCCCTTTGGGACCAGCAGCTGCCCAGTTGCCACCTTGCTTGTTCTCCAGGTGGTGTTGAATATGCAGATTCCAGTCTCCCTGGGGTGGCTGAAGATTCATGGCCCCCAAGAACATTCCAAAGGCATTGCTTCTCGAGGCTGCCTACCCAGACATCGCCTCCTCCACCCTGTCCTAACTCCACGCCTGGCCCCTGGGACTCTTAGGAGCAGCATTGTCTGACTCTCTTGCTTTTCCCTTTCCACCACTGGAGCAGCAGCCCTTCTCCCTCCCATTAGAGCTGTCAACGCACACGGACAGTCCCACCTCAGACGTGCCTGAGGACCACTGTGGGCTACAGCAGGATCTTCCGTGTGGCACAAGACACTGTTCTTGTGGTATTTCTTCTGTTCTTTACTCCTAGGTGAGAGGAATCCAGTGAAGGGTCCTGTCCTGGGCGCATCAAAGCGCTGGGAGCTCTGATCACCTTGCGGCTTCAGCAGGCTGGGGCTGCCTCTTCAGCCTCCTGTAGCTGCCTGGTCCTGGCAGGTGCATGGGAGAGCGGCAGGTGGGCAAATGCGTGTCTGCAGAGAGGGGCCGGAGCCCTCCACCATTCCTGTTCTGTTGCCCTTGTACCTCTGCCTGGGCCCAACCTCTTGGCTCTGCTGCTTGCCTGACATGAGGGGCCCTCGTTCCCTCTGCCCCAGCTGGAGACCTTGGTGCTGACGTTCCTAGGAGAGCTTGTCTCGGATGAGACGCAGTGGGCAGGAGGTCTGCACATGTGCTTGGATTGCCTTGAGTGTGCCTAGAGAGGGTTCCTGGTGGGTGGAGCCAGTGAGGCCCAGAGTGCCCAGGGCACCAGGGGAGGGACCCAGAAGCGGGCTCAGGGTGCTCTGGGGTGGTGGCTGCTGGTGCCTGCCTGCTCTTACCTGCAGCCTCTGCGTCTTACTGCTCAGGGCGGGTCCAGTCTGCGTTGGAGGACTACACTCTGCTTTCTGCTCATATCCTGGCCTTGCTCATGCTGAACCTTTGGACTGGGTGGAGAAGTACAGTCAGGGAGGTGTTCTGCTGCCTTCTGCTCCCTGGCTGCCTTTGTTTGTGTCTTACCTTCTCTGGCCTTGGTGCCCTTCCTCTCTGAGCTCTTGCCTTCTCTGTGGTCTTGTCCTGTCTGGTAAGCCTAATGTCCACTCCTCTGTAGGAAAGATGGGCACACAGAGGCTGATGGGACCCTAGGGGGTTGGGGGTGCTGGCAGCCATTGTTCCCAGCCTTGCTCTGCCCATATAGCCTCCCTAGTGTCAAGAAGACCAGGGCTCCAGTGGCGTAGCTCTAGATCTCTGCGTAGCCCCTGGCCCTAGTCCTGTGTTCTCTCCCTCTCCAGAAAGGGGTCCCCTTGGCTTCCACCAGCTGCATGGTAAGGGAGGGGGTTCCCTGTGTCCTGCACTGAGTGAGCTGTGCAGTCTCCTGTTTTGGGCCAGCTTCTGCCTCCCCTTTGGGTCCTAATGCTCCCCGCACTGACCCAGCACTTTGCAGCTGAAGCCACCTTCTGTTGACTTGAGCACTGGCTTGTGTCTGACGAGATGAGTTTTTTCCAAGCACTGGGCTGTGTTTTCTGATTTCTTGTGTACCACATTCTCACTGTTTACCTCCCATTTGTGTTTTGTTGGTGGAGCTGGTGGTGGTGCTGGGGGTGCCATTGCTGGGGGTGCTGATGTTGGTGCTATGGGTGCTGGGAGTGGTGGTGCTGAGGGTGCTGCTGGTGTTGCTGATGCTGGTGGAATTGATGCTGAGGGTGGTGGTGCAGGTGTTGGTGGTGATATTTCTTTCAATACCCCGAGCACTTGAGGGAGAAAGATAAAGGCCTTCCCTATCCAGGGTAGAAATTAGATTGTTGAGTTATTTATGTTTATCAACAGTGTTCCACCCCACTGAGTTTTATATTGTTGGTGCAATTGCTGCTGGCCTCCTGTAGGCAGGAGCATGCAGAGTGGAAGGCAGGCGACTCTTGGTCACGGTGCCTGGACTCCCAAGCTGTCACCCAGCTGCAAGGACCCTGGTGTGCTGCAGCCGCAGCCACGTTTCTCAATTTGATGGGAAGAGAACATGTTATAGGAAAAAATGGGCAGGCCCAGCTGTGACCCCCAAGGCCTGTTTTGATTCAGAAAGAGAATGATCACCAACCCCTGGTGCTCCGTTTTCCAATGTTCGTGCTTCAGAGGTGCCACTGGTGCCTCTCTGGAGACCAGACTAGTGCTGAGAAACGGGTCTGTGGCTGGAGGTCTCTGTGCCTTTCTGTTCTGGCATGGACATTGCATACTGTAAGGCTCTGGAGCACTGAGTGTGTCCAGAGCCCAGGGGACAGGGTCTCCAGCGCATACAGCCAGGATGGGCCAAGTTGACCCCTCCATCGCAGGGGTTCAAGGTCCAGCTGAGGTGACCAGTTGGCAGTGGCCACACCTGACCATGTAAGGTTCTCCTCACTCCAGGATGGTGCTCTAGAAGCACCTAACGCAGTGTGGACACATGTCACACCCTGTAGTCCAAACCCAGGCCTCTGTTCCCCACACCAGACTCCTGGGTAGCCTTTGGAGCCAGGTGACAGGTAAGGTACACTGGAGGGGTCTGTTGGGATCTGTTGGGTGACGAGGCACAGGTGCGCTGCTGGAGCAAGGAAGAAGCACAGTAGCTCTGCTGGGCCAGTCAGGAGCCTGAGTGGGCCCTGCCTGCCTCCCTGAATTTCTCGCTCACTCCCTCTCTCGTCTCCTCTCCCTCTTTATCTCCTCTTTTTCCCCTTCTCTGTCTCTCTGCCTCCCTCCTCCCCTCTTTCCTCCTCCTCTGTCTTCCTCTTTCTCTCCCTCTCTCCCCTATCTCTCCCTCCCTCACACTCTCCCCTTCTCTCTCTGTCTTCCTCCCTCCCTCTATCATCTCCTATCTCCTCCTGTTTGTCTCTCTCTCCCTCCTCCCCCTCTCTCCATCTCTGTCCCTTTCTCTGTAAACCCAGCCCCTCCGTCCAGGTTTTCCCACCCTAAGCTGTGCCCTGGAGGTGGCTGTGTCTGTGTCTCTAGAGGACAAGGCTTAGGAAGTACAGGTCTGGTTGTGGGACACCACATCAGACAGCCCCAGCTTCTGCATGGTGGACGGTGGAGCATGGGGAGCTGCAGGCCGTTGGTTCCTGCTCTCAGCTCTACACCGCCTTCTTTGGGCATCTGTGGCTGGTCTTGTTCTGACCTAGGTTGAGCACTCAGCCCCCTGATTTTACCGCTTCTTTCTTTCCATACAAGCATTCAAGATTATGCTCTTCCCTCCAGGTAGAAATGAATGGCGTTGCTTCCAATGCGTTCCTGTTTGTGGTATTTAATTTGTGAAGTGTGTTTCTCAGGAGAGTTGTTTGGAAATTTGTTTATGGTTATTTCTTTTAAAAGTGACACCTAGACTTGTTTTGTAATTCTGAAAGAGTGAGCTTTGCAAGTTACAGGTTGTTAGTGATTTCTGACTGGATGACTGATGGACAGCTGAGCCTTCGCTGTATGTTGAGCACTGCCCGTGGCCAGTGTGCGAGAAGGGTGTCTGGTTGGTGGGTGCTGGGTCCCAGACCTCTCGATGGTAGATTAGTGTGCTGTGGAGGAGGCCCCCTCACACTGAGGCTCGGCCTTCAGCCGCCCTGCTGCTGACCTCCCTTCTTGTCTTTCTTCAAGGGCAAGAAGCATTCTATTTTTAAAAATCTCAACTGTTAGTGTTGGGTAATACTGGTTCCCGCTGTGGCCCAGCTGTGAGGTGAAATACATACTGTATGTCTGGATGTCACTGAGAAGGAAACTTGAAGTCCTTCTTGTGTAAACTTGACCTTACTTGACCGGAACAGCAAGGACAGTTACTGATGAGATTTGTAGCTTTCTCAGACTACTGAAGCTTCCTTTCTTTTTTTCTTTTTTTCTTTTTTTTTTTGCAGTACTGGGGATTGAACCCAAGGGTGCTTTACCACTGAGCTACATCCTCAGTCCTTTTCATTGATTTTTTAAAAAAATTTTTTTTAGAGACCAGCTCTCACTAAGCTGCCGAGGCTGATCTTGAACTTGTGATCCTCCTGCTTCAGCCTCCTGAGTACCTGAGATTACAGGCATGTGCTGCTATGCCTGGCTGAAACCATTTTTTAGTTTCCAGTGATATGTTTTTATGCAGAGTTTAGGCTAAGCAGGTTGCTTTCTGTGAGTGGCTTGAGGTGGATGCTGGTGTGAGCAGGGGAGAATGCTGGGCTGTGGCATGGAAGGAGCTGTTGCTCTAGGTAGTGTGGCTGGGCTTGAGTCAGGTGTCCACACCTGGGCCGCAGACCTGCCCAGGCTGGCGATCCAGCCATTCTGCTGCCTGTGACTTTGCATTTGCAATATCAGCTGTGAGGCATGCTCAGGAAGCCAGTTGCTGTCACTGTTTCTGTCGCACTGTCTTCGTGGCAGTTGTGTCTTAGACATCTCTTCCAGTAGCACCTTATTTATGAAACCTTTTGAGCAGCATCCTGGGTGGGGTGCTACCTCTCAGTGGCTTCTGGAGGTCATGTTTGTCTTTAGAGGCTGCACTTAAATCCCTATGTTTGGGGAATAAGGGCTGCTTCTGTTCAGCTTTCAGGAAGTACCTTTGTACATGTTTTGAAGGCCATGTTAACCAACCACGTACCAGGTTTTGACTTCCAGCTTGTGCTCATTTCCACTTGCAAATTTTACTTCCAAAAGACCATTTTCCTTCTTGGGGGATATAGAACAAATGAGAAGCACAGAGGGATTTTCTGAAGAGCTTGAGGATAGTTCTGAAATGGGGAGCAGGGAAACCCGACTCTTTCTTCACAGATAGCTGCCGGGAGTGAAGGATCCCGGATGGCTGGCCACCTCCAAACAGACCCTCGCTGGTGCAGCCGGCACAGAGCACTGTGCACGTAAACCTCCGAACACATGGCACCAGGGCTGCCATGGAAGCCAGGGGAGTTGGAATGAGACGTCTCTGAGCACGCCTGCCTTGCGAACAGTGCGAACAGTGGCAGTTTCATCCCATCATGCCTGGGGCTGGTGAGGGGGGCGGCTTCTGTTCTGTGTTGGATGCTGAGCTACAAGAACTGAGTTTCTGGCCAAGTTAAATTTGGCATATTTGTGAGTAAAGCCTGTGGGTCAGCATAGCTCCCTTCTCTGGCGAGAAGAGCCATGGCAGGAATCTGCAAGATGGCTCTGTTGCCGCGACATCTGCACTGGCGTCAGGAGGCCCTGCTCATCTTTAGTAGTCTGTTTGCCAAAGCACACACCAGAAGAGAATCAAACCAACCAGATGGAGACACCCCATAAAACTGTGGTGGCTTTGGCTGGCAAGTGGGATTACTAAATTTGTCCTGCCTTCCAAGGAGTTTGAAGGGCTAATCAGATGTGGAAATGGCCCCTCTTCAGTTTGAGGGGTCCATGTGTCCTGTCCTCAGTTCTCCTGGGCCTGCACCTGGAGGTAAGCCCAGGCCTGTGGAAGTGCGAGGCAGCAAGGGTCGTGATTGGGCCTCACCTTGGTTTTGGCAGCTCCTGATGAGCAAGCAGGTAACATTTGTTGTTGGGTTTTTTTGTTTTTTTTTTTTGGTTTGTTTGTAAGAGAGATGGACGGCGAGTAAGAGAGAGAGATAATCAGTTTTTTAATTGAGTTTTTCACATGGCTTTCATTGCTCTGACACTTAGTTGTGTACGTGGGTGTTGGGGTTTAAACCCGTGCACTTGCGCATGCCGGGCAAGCGCTGTAACCACCAAGCCACTGCTCCAGCCCCTGAACCCAGGGCCTTGCTCATGCTGAGAACATCTCTACCTGTGAGCTATGCTCCCATCCTGATTTTCCAGTTCTTTCTCTTGTTTTTGTGCTCAATAATTATTTTTTGAACTTCGTTTTAAAATTTTTTAAGTGTGTAGGAACATGAATTATTCTCTGAGCTAAGCTCAATTTTAGGCAATTCCTAAAATTTTAATATGTAATGAGTTTGTAAATTTTCTTCACTCTAATTTATAATTTGTATTTAAGAATAAGGTGTTCAGTTTTCCTTTCATTGGGTTTCCATTTCTACTTGCTTTATTAATTTCCAGTTCTTTTGCTGTGTGTTCAGATGTGTGGGCTGCACTTGGTGTGTTGGCATGTCTCTCAGTGTGTTTCTGTTGCTGTCACAGAATACCTGAGACTGGTGATTCACAGAGGAGAGCAGTTGCCTCTGGCTGGAAGGTCCAAGAGCATAGAGCCATCTGGCCAGAGACTCCACCACTTCTTCTCATGGGGAAGCATGAGGGCAGAGAGCACGTGAGAGACAACACAAGGGCCATCTGTCCTTAGCCACTGTGTCCGGAGGTAGCTGATCCAGCCTCAGGAGGACCTCTCTGTCCGTCCCAGAGGTGGCCGTCCTCAACCTAGTCTCCTCTTGAGTCCACCCACTACAGGGCTGCTGTACAGGAGAGTACTTCCAGCAGGGATCTGGAGGGGACAGACCACGCATAGCGTTCCTGGGAAGCTTTCTGTTGTTGTGCACTGACTTCTGCCCATGTCCAGGGGCTCAGGACAGGCCTGAGCACTTATCTGAACTCAGGTGACTGCTGGATCAGTTAAGTCCTCCTGTGCTGCCTCCCTGTGCACTTCTTACTTAGGAAAGGGCTCTGTGTGAAGGTAGCATCTACCTTGGATTTGATCTTGTAATGTTGCTGCTCTGACCCCACAGCCCTTTTCTCTTTTCGCTTTGCTTTTATCACCCTGTTGGCACTCTCCCCTCCCACCTGATTCCTTGTATGGAAAGCAAACGCACTGTGTTATTCAGTTCTGCTTTGGCCCCACATGTTGCTTGTCTTGCTTTTGATGTTGCTTCTGATCTTGCCGTCTTGCCTCTGGGCTCTTTTGCCTCCCTCTTGGGTTGACCTGTCCAGTTTGGTGCCCTCCTGGTAGTCTGGCAGGCTCTGCCTTCCTTTCAGAGGTCGTGGGGGATGTGGGTCTTACCTGCACTGTGGCATCCCAGGCAGATCTGCTGAAGCCTCCGTGAGAAGTGAGACAGCCATATAAATAATATGCTTAGACTGCTTTTTATTTATTTATCAGCCTTAAAGTGATTACTGATTAGAACACATTTCCTTCTCGCAAATTCTCATTTAAAACTCGAGCCATGTTAGGTTGACTCCCAGATTCCAAGAGCTCAGGTGCCGTGAGGCATGGCAGGGCCTCATGCTGGTCAAGCTCCTAGAGACCTTCCCCCTTGTGCCAAGCCATGCTCTGGGCCAGCGTCTCCTGTGGAGCCTCATGGAGCTGTGGCTTCCCCCTCCTGGACTCCAGGAGGGGTGCCAGGACTGCTTCCAAGCCCTGGCATCAGCTGTCACCTGGCACTTGGGGGTTTTGATAGAGTACATACCTTCCTGGTTCCCTCTGAGAGGGGTCTGTAGCATTTCTGCTGCCAGAAGAAGCAGTGTCTGCATGCCACCTGTGGTCTCCCCAGAAGCCAGGTACACAAGGTAGCCAGGTACTGGAAAACTCAGTGCAGGAACAAGGAGGGGTGGTTGAGTATAGCCCAGGCCCACAGAGGCAAAGCCAGGGCCAGGAACAGCCGGAGACCTGAGGGGCTCCTGGGGTCCCAGAGACTATTACTCTGCTGTCCTAGTTTCTTGACCTGATCCTTTCACCTGGAGAAGGCCCTTTCTACTCCTTTCTGGGGTATAGGCCCAGCCCCATAGCCCTAGCCCCTCAGTGTGCCAACTTTCACTGTCCTGTCTCAGGTCAGCACCCTGCTCCTACCCTTGGCCTGCTGGCACCAAGTCTGGGTGTTCTGGGGGAAGGAGAAGGGGCAGAAGGGGTATAGGGGTTTGGTGCTGATGGTTGGATCCACCCCTCCCTACCTTGGTGGTCCCTTGGCTCCCTGGGCTCCAGACTAGCATCCTTCCAGCCCTCTGCTAGCTTCCAGAATCTTGTGGCCATTGTCTCCTTGGACAGTCTGTGTTTTTGAAAGATTTTCTTTAAAAAAAAAAAAAAAGAAAGAAAGAAAAGAAAAAATACTCATAGTGGGGCTTAGGGGAGAGAGTGGGGTCAGTGCCCTCAGCCTGTGTTCTTTATAAGAAGCAATTCTCCAAATACCAAGAATGAAGCCCCTCCCCCTAAATCAGCAGGGAGGCTGGGGTCAATTATGAAGGCCCTTTAATTTTTAATTTCACACAGTTCAAGTTAGAGGTCATTTTGACTCCTAATATTCCAGAGATTAAAAATACCACAGGGCACAAGCACTTTTATACGCACCCCCTCTTTAATATTTTTACACCAGTTACAGAGCTACACAACTAAAATCTTTATGAATCAGACAGCAAACTACCTCCCTGCATTTTCACTGATGACCTTTAGGGGCCTTTAGGAATCCTGAGAGCACTGTTCACATTTAGAGGGAGCTTTAGGGAAATGGCCATGTGCCAGCTGGCCAAGTGCAGTGCTTTCCTGGAGTGCTGCTGGGGAGAACGGGCCATTCATCTCCACTCCAGAGGCAGGGTTCCCTGACCACCTCCACAGGGCACGAGACAGCCTCCCAGCGTCAGGGGGCTGTGACCACTGCCTTCTCTTTGTGTTGGCTTCTTGGCTCGCTCAGTGTTCACAGAGAAGGCCTGAGTGGCTGGGCAGGTTACTGAAGGGGCCTCAGTCACAGGGGCTGGGGCTGTGTGCTTGGGTCTAGCATGGGGGAACCATGCCGGGCAGCACCACACAGCCAGTGGGAAGAGCCTTGCCCGTCTTTTCTGTGGTGCTGTAGATGGAACCTAGGGCCTTATGCTTGTGAAGCAGGTGCTCCCCCAGAGCCAGGCCCTCACCCTCGGTGGGCTTTGAAACCTGCTTTTGCAGCTCCCACTCCGAGCCATTGCCCCTCACCCTTGCTTCAGACAAGTCCTCCATATTTGGAGGTGTGTTGAGTGGAGTGGAGTGAGGTGTGAAGCTGATGGAGTGGTGCTTCCCGTGTAGGTGTCACTGACCTCTCTCCTGTCCAGGGCGCCACTCGGTGCTGCTGATCTCTTTCCTTCATTCCCTAAGCCAGGCAAGGAGACCATAGGGATGGCAGCATGTGGGACCAGCACTGCACAAATGGGCCAGCCTGGGGAGGCACAGAACAGGCCCTGGATATTGCCAGCTTACTGGTGGCCAGATTCTATACCATCAGTGGCTTTGTGCAACAGAGCAGCAGTTCTGTGTTCGTAGTGAAATGGAGCAAAGGAAACAGTCATATCCGCCTGTCAGTAATGCTCTTTGGAGATAATTTTGAACAGGTCAGTTTAAAATGGAATCTAAGTATATTTTTTAATGACAAAGTGAGTCTAGGTAGGGATAGCAAGATGCTCTCATTGCGTGGTGGTGGCATCCTGTACACTGAACCCACTCAGGAGATGGCGGCATCAGTCTCTTCTCAGGTGGAGCCCTCACACCTCGCTTTAAGGTCCAGCTGCTCTCCACACCTTGGGGACCAGCCATGTCCTAGCCTTGGTGCTGGGTCATTGGAGAAGGCTCCTGCTCCCAAGGCCATTGCTCCCTGCCTCTGGGGCACTTGTGCTGTTGGGGTGGGTGTGGAGCAGGCCCCCTGGCCGGCTGGCGCAGCTGCCTGTGATTGCTCACATGGGCAGGCTTTTTCCTCCCCCGGCCCTCCAGGGAAGGCCTTCTCTGCTTGGCTTCTGTGGCATGTGCCGGGCCCGGGTGCAGCTGGCTGCCTGCCCTCTTACTCAGGGCTCATCTTTTGTAGTAGGGAGCATTTTTGTGTCTTGCATTTTTCTGTTTCAAAAACACGAGGCTGTTTTCCAGTAGCATTCTCCAAAAGTTTTTAATCTTTGCTTTTACCTGCAAGCATCCATCCGCATATGGGATTAAGGGTAGCCAGTGGTGACTGGGGATGGCTCCACCTCCTTTGCATGGAAATGAACCTCTGTCTAGCAGCCTTTCCTTCAGTGTTCTGCAGAAGATCCCCTTCCCCTTCAGGAGCAGCTTGGTTCATTGAATTTATTCCTTTAGGTAGTTTTAGAATCAGCCTTCCAGAGTCATAGTTCAGTTTGGACAGAGTCGTCACCTTTATGTAGGCAAGCCTTGGCTGTGTTGCAGCTCACCCTGCACTCAGGTCATTTCCATCCATAGGTCTCGCCTGCATCTTGCTGGATGTGATCCCAGGCCCCGTGTGGGTTATGTGTTAGTCCTCTGCTTGTCTGAAATGCTGTGCGCTCCTTGTGTTGCTCTTACAGCCCGGTTGCTGAACACCTTGTAACCTTTCTCACTAGCTTCTGAGTGGCAGTGTGGCCAGGATGTGTGCCAACACTGTAGCTGCTTGCTGTTGGGGCAGAGCTGACTAGAAGCTTGGCTCCTTCAAGCTTCACCAGTAAAAGCAATATTTGCTGTGGCTTTTAAAGGTGCTCATTCGGTTAAAGGAGTTCCTCTTTTCTAGCTCTCTTGGAGCTTCCCAAGCGGCCCCTGTTGGACTGGCCATGTGGAGTGCAGGGAGTTGGGGTGGTGGGGTTCTGTGCCCGCTGCCTCCCATGTAAGCATGCTTGCTTGGTTCGTCACCCTTGGTGCTGACGGTCACTCACAGCTGAGCGTGCTGGGTGTTGCTGAAGCCTGTGGCTGTCCTGTGTTCTCCACTGCGCCTCCATGTGCGCCGTTGTTTTCTGGCTCCCTTTGCTCACACTTCAGCTTCGGGACTGTGTCTTGGTGGCCAACAGCTTCATGTTGCGGCTTCCCTAGAAGTTGCATGCTGCTCCCCTGGGTTGTGTTCTCCGTGTCACCTGAGGTTGATGCTGCTGCTCTGGTCCTTGTCTGTTGAGGCCTGCAGTCCTTCACTGTGCTGCTTTGCATACAGAAGCTCTGCAGGTGAGGGTCACCGCCCTGGTCGGGCAAGTGGGCTGGGGGTGTCTTTCCCTCCTGCCTAGGGCTAGGAGCCTTGGGGAGGGGATGGGGCTGTCTGAGGTGGCCTAGGTGAGGAGGTGGGCTGCTCTGAGAGTTTTGTTTGTGCCCTGAGACGAGGAGGTGGCGTGTGATTGGGTCCCCATGCCAAGGGGCTTTTCTGCCTGGGGGGGTCCGAGAGGGCATACTGGCTTTAGGTGCTATCTGTCTTCTCTACAGATCTGCGTTCCTCTGAGCAGGTGCTGTGGCGCTGTTGGAGAGGCAGCCCCACCAAGCAGAGCCCAAGTCCATTTCAGTCAAAGGAGTTCTGTTGAAGACCACACTGCCCCGCTCAGCACTCCCATGCCCGCACGCTCTGGGCCTGGCTCTCTGGACCAGTGGGACTGATGGGTCTGAGCAGGAGAGTGCAGCCCTTGTTCAGGTAGTAGTGAGAGTCTGCCCTCTGCCCTCTCCTTGCCCTGTCAGCACCCTTTGCCAACAGTGAGCTTCTCCAGGGGAAATGGTTGCCAGGAGCCCTGTGCAATTCATGAACTTACTCAGAGGCACCCTGGTCACTAGGCTTTTGCTTGACTTCTTGGTCACCTGTGTGTTGAGAAGCACTTCTTGGGCCCACTTCTTAGGTAACAGGTACAGCTCCATCAGCGGAACCCTTTTCTGCCCTCACTGAAGATGTCCCTATGACTGGGGACTCCTGTGCCAGAGTGTATCCTGGCTCTGATGGAGCTCAGGCACACCTGGCTCTTCTCACAGGTACTCCTGCTGCCTCAGGACAAAGAGCCACCCTGATCAGCCACCTGATCAGGTTCAGATCTCTAGACCTGAACTTGGGCTGGCCCCAGTGCCCATGCTCTCTGCCCATCTCTGTATTAGCAT
Organism: Aplodontia rufa; assembly: GCA_004027875.1. Taxonomy (NCBI): domain Eukaryota; kingdom Metazoa; phylum Chordata; class Mammalia; order Rodentia; family Aplodontiidae; genus Aplodontia; species Aplodontia rufa. The sequence goes on along the minus strand of PVKS010005429.1, from coordinate 25,712 downwards.
GTCTTCTCCTTGTGGAAATTTGGAGAGCCCAGGGCCCCTGCCTACAGTTCGTGGGAGGTGACGCAGGTCAGCTCCTGCATGTACACACTCTTTGGCTCTCTCAACCTGGGGCTAGAGACTGCAAACCTTGCACCTACTCACTTCCAGCTCCTCCTGACTCCCCATAGCCTCCCTTCAGCAGCCTCCAGCTACAGGCAGGCTTGGGCAACCCTGGGGGAGGGGGATGCCTGCGGAGGGCATGGAGCTACAGAGGAGCCTTGCTGCCTGGGAGTCCGCTGACTTGGCTCAGAGATACAAGCCACACAGATGCAGTGTAGGCTTTTTCTTGTCAGGAAAAAAAATTTTAGAAATTTGGAGTTTGGGAAGGCAGGGCAAGTGGGGCGGAGGTAAGGGCTGACAGTTGCAGCAGAGCGCACACCTGGCGTTAATTGTAGCTTATATTTTTAGCAATGAAAATAACATTTCAAGGACTCTTGTTTCTGTCTCTGTACCCCAGGGTGGGGTTTGGCAGCGCTTCCTGTTGTTATTATTTTTCCTGGTATTGGGGGCGGGGGGATTGGTTCCCTGACCTGCACCTGCCTTTGGGACTGGTCCTGGGGCTACTCCAGTGGAGGAGCTTTTCAAGGCTGTAGGTTATCCCGCAGCAGTGCTGGCAGGCCCACTGGTGGCGGACTTAGCTCTGGTGTTTGCACCAGTGTCCTGGGCATTTTCCCCCAGAGGGGAAGAGAGGTGGTTTAGAATGTCAACACTGGAGCTGGGGGTGGGGAGTCTCAGACTTTAGGGTTTCCAGATCCCTGTAGTACAATGGGAACCCACAGTATAGGTGACCTGTGAGCCCTGGCTCTCCCACAGGGCTGTCTGTCAAGGATGGGTTGCTAGGGTCACTTTCTGGATTTGCTGTTGTCTGGCTGGAGGCCCTGGCAAGTCCCTGCACCCTCTATACTGGGGAATGGGGTACATACACTTCTGTGTCTCCTTGTGCCATGCTTACCCATGCTGCAGGAGTTACTGTGTCAAACAGCCTGGAGCATGGTCCTGATGGGAGGAGGCAGCTCCCTTCTGCCAAAAGGCAAAAGCTCGGGACCCCTGCCTGGATGTGTGTGCTGCTGTTCTTTGATTTCCCTACCTAGCTGTGTAGAAAACACAGCTTTAGCATTATGTTTACCGTGGGCTGTGTGGTACCCTTTCTCTTTGCCAAAAAATGCCACCATAAACACCTCCAAACATCATGTTTGTGTCTAGTTCTTTACATTTTGATTTCACTTGAAAATAGAGCACACTTTTACCATGTTTTTTATTTTACTCAAGTGTGTTTTCTATTATAGTTTATTGTTAACATAAGCTTAGTTCTTTGTCATTGCATATATCCATTCAAATGAGGCAAAGAGAAATGATGTATTGTGCAACTCACCTGTATTTGAAGCTAAAGTAGGGCCACTTTTGTTGTGTGCATTACCTACAGAATATTTTAAATCTTTACATTAAAAAGTATTCCTGGAGGCTGGAGTGGTTGCTTAAGGGTAGTGCATGTGCCCGGCATGTGCAAGGACCTTGGTTCAAACCCCAGTTCCACAGGCACAACTAAGTGTTATGAAAACTAAAACCAGATTAAAAAAGAAATAAAGTAGGTTCTTTCTTTCTAACCCCTCCAAATATAAAGTATTCCTGACTCCTCTCTCTCCCTCCCTCCTTCCCTCTCTTTCTCTCTCCCTCTCTCTCTCTCTCTCTCTCTCTCTTATGTTAAAAGAATAATTATAATTCAGTTAAGGACACCTTTGGGGAAGATGATATTACATGTAAGTCAGAATTTTGAATGAACTTGTATATGCTTGTTCAGTCTTTTTGAATGATAGTTTTAATAAGTTATGTACTGGGAAGTTCCAAGGCAAGGTGGCAGATTGAACATGTGCATCTGATTTCACTCACTCTGGAAATTCGTAGAAGCTCTAGTAAACCCAGTAACTGTGCTCACCAACACCCAGTTGTGGTCTCTGAATGCTCTTTCCCTCTACTAGGACCCAACTGGGGGTCAAGAAATGTGCAAGAGTTGCCCAACATCTTGTCACAGCAGAGCAGGGACTACTGTCTGAGACCATGAACAGGTTTCAGAAGGACCCAAAAGCCAAGGACAGGATGGCTGGAGCATTTGTAGGAACAGTGGCTCTGAGGACTTGGATTCTCAGGACAGTGAACAGCACACCATTCTGTCCATTACACTCATGCAGAGGCTGCTGGGGGCCAGCTCATCATTTTCAGAAATTGGCAAACAGGAAGAAACTTTTTTTTAATAGAATGAGAGAGAAAGGAAGAACCAATTTTGTTTTTTTTTTTCATCTGGCCTTCATTTCTCCGACACTTAGTTGTGTAAGTGGTGCTGGGATTGAACTTGGGTCTTCACACTCACGAGACAAGCGCTCTAACCACTGGGTCTCTGCTCCAGCCCCCGCCCTGCCTTCTTATAAAACTTGATTGTGAGAATAATGCAGCAGTTGATTTTGGTTCTTTACTTACTATAGAAGTATGAAAGGGGGACGGTGGAACGAGGCACACTTTCCATAGGCCAGGGTAGGGCTCGCAGCCAACACACCAGGCTGTCCCTCGGCAGCTCCCCTGCCCTGGCCAGGAGGTCAGAGCCGAGTCCGTTCATGCTTCTGGATCACATCTTAGTTTTGTGGGAAGCTGGGGCAGGGGGTGCTTTCCTCTGTCCCAGGCAGGAGTCATTGCGGGCCTACAGGGTGGGTGGCCAGTGTCTTTGTTGGCATTGGGGGTATGTAGATTTTAGAAAGACTTCTCAGAGGTTGAGCAGCTGTTTGTGATGTTTAGACTGTAGGATCCTGATTTGAACAGAGTGTTGAGAGCATCTACGGAGGGGATACTTTCTGATTACGTATGGAATTTTGTTGGTTTATTTTATGATGATAGTGTTTGTTTTTTGAGTTCTTTCAGATATGCTTGTGAAGCGTTTGGTTGGAACGCTGTGACAGCTGGGTCCTTCCGGCTGATCTGGAGTGAACTGAGTGGGTGGTGTTCAGGGGGTGTGGGATGGACCTGAGCTGAGCATTGATGGAATGGGGAGTCCATCCCCTCATTCTCTCTGATGTGTACTGGTGAAATTGTCCACAGATGATAAAAGTGCACATTCCTGTGTAAGGTCGTAAGCTGGCCCAGTGAAAGGACCATGAGGGCCCGTCACCCACAGTGTGGGCATTGAAAGCAGAGCGAGGCTCAGCACCCTGGCCGACAGGCACAGCCGGGTCCCAGCCAGCCCAGGACAGCCAGTGCTCACTGCTGATGCTGCAGCCCACCATGTCCCTCGGAGAGCAGAGCAGGTGGTGCACAACGGAGACTTCTGGGCCTTTCCCACCATCCTTGCTCACCAGGCTGCAGAGTGTGCTCCAGCCAGCAGCAGGGGCAGGAGGGCAGAAGCTGGCCCAGGAGCCGCCGCCCTCCGGATGTTAGCACCAGGGTGATGTCCCACAGGAGGAGCTCTTGTCACTGCCCCAGAGCTGAATGCAGGCTGGCTGGAGACCCTACTGCCCTGGGAGCCTTGGGTACCTCTCGTCACCCTGCACCCTGCTCATGGCTCAGTCCTACAGCCAGGAACATGCTCCAGAATTGTACAAGGAGGACTTGAAACCATGGAGGATGCTCAAGGACGCTTACCAGAGCCATCACTAGTCCCGGGATGGGAGGTATAGGAGACCCCGGGGGCTCAGCAGAGACGGGTCTTCAGGGAACCGTGGGGGCCCTGCAGGCATTTCATGCTGTCCTCCCGCTTTGCGCACACACTCCCTAGTGTGCGGGACATGGTGAAAGATGGACATTGTTGAGCCTCCCTGCCCCCCAGCTCCCTCAGCAAGAGGAACGTGAGCAGCTTGAACGGGCATTCTTCACCCTCGCCTGCCATGCTCTCTGGGGACAGAGCTGCTTTCACTGTGTGACGGCATGGAGTAGCGTCAGGAGGAAGGGAGCTAACCCATGTCATGGAAAGTCATGTCCTTCTTTATGGTCATGCCCTTCAAAAGGAGAGAGACTGACAGACCTTCCCGTTGTGCCAAGAGCGCCCTCCCGGCAGACCGCTTCTCTCCGGGGATTCTGAATGCTGTCTTTGTGCCCTCACTGACGTCACAAGGCTGATGGCATCCTGTGTTTCTCAAGGCCCCACCATCACGTATTCATGAACATACAGGCTTCCGTGTGGATGCTGATACAGCAGAGAGGCTGTCATTGTTTGCTCGGGACTCTCTGGGGTAGAAGCCCCACACGGTTCTTTCAGGAACTGGAAGCTTTTCCAGGGGTTTTGATACAGAAATAGCATGAGTCATGTTTGACGCAGCCGTTGGTGCTGAGGATCATGCTTGCCATCTCTGCAGCTGGCACTCAGGCAAGGCCTGCCACAGCTAAGCTGCAGCCCCCACTTCCTGGCCTTCCAATGTGGGCACCAGAGAGAGAAGGTGGGGCTGCCTAGCAGCCTGGGGTGGGTCTCCCTGTCTGTGAAGGTTCGAGTCCTTGTGTTTGTGGCCACCTGTCTGGGCAGCTTTGTTGATAAAAGTGAAGCTGCGGCAGTGGTGGGCTGTGGGACATGGGTGTCGCTCACTAAAGGCATCTGATTTTCTCTGCTCCACTTTTAACTGGAATAGCACAAGATAGCGAATCAAGAAATAGCACAGGACTCCATGAGTCTCCAGCACATGGTGAGAAAGCAAGACCTGCTCCGAGCCCCATGCAGCCTTCTGCAGAGGCTGATGCTGCTCCCGGAGCAGAGGGCCCCTTTAGTGCCGGTGGCTCTCAGTTGGGTCCTGCGCTTGCCCTCTGGTGCAGGGAGGCCAGCATGTGCTGCCACAGTGTGCCCATCCCCAGTCAGGCCTGCAGCATCTGGCGTATGCCAGCAACCTGCAACAAATGCAGGACAGCCAGCTGTGGAGCTCCTGGAGCAAGGCTTGTGCCATCCACTCCCTCAAGCTCCTGGGGTCTGGGCCTGTGTTGGGCTGGCACCATGAGGGCAGGGAGTAAGGTCACACCTGTGCGTGAGTTCTCAGGCTATGTGTGGTGGTCTGACCTTGGTGACCACCTTCAGCCCAGCTCATGGATTCCTTTTAGTCAATTTTGGAAACCTTACCAATTTCCAAGAAAATTGCTTCAGAAACCACTTAAAGTAATGCCATAGGAGTTAGAGCATTAATAGCTCAAGTAGATTGGATGAAAGAGAAAAAAAATTTTTTTTTCTTAAAAGCAAAACCAGTAATGAAATCCTCATCCATATATAGTTCGTACCACTCCAGCTCACCTCCATGAGCTATGTCCAGTAAACAGCTATGGCCCCTTGTGGCCATTCCTGCCCCAGCCCTCCACTAGGGGCCAGCCTCTCACCTGGGAGGCCTCGGGGCGCTCCACCAAGGAGACCCTTCCTTGCTGTCCATGTCGTGGCCAGGTAGATGCCCTCCTGCTAGAGGCTTTGGATGTGGGTGCGTGTTCCTGTGTAGATGCTCTGATTCCAGCCTCCTGAGAATGTGTGGAAAGGTGGATAAGGGAGCGGTGCCCCAGTGGCATGGAGTGGACTGCAGAACCCGGCCCCTGCTTCGCCTGCAACCTGGGAGCCCTCTGAGCAGCCCTGTCCTGTCTGCGCTCGACTGCCCTGCATGACCTTCCTCCTTCACCCGCCCCCCGTGACCCCCAAGCCTTCAGGGCTGCTCTCTGAGCAGGGGCCTCTGCTGTGCCAGGGTTGGGGCCCTCATCAGACCCTTCCATCTCTGAAGTGCAGCCTCATGGAGCCCTGAGTGGACACTTCCCCAGAGCTTCTGTCGGCCCTGCTCAGCTGCCTCCCGGGATGGACCTGGCACCAACACCCGCTGTCTGTCTGTCTTCAGGATGTGACGCCTGGGGCCGAGTGCTTGGCCAGTGGTGTTTTTGGAGTTAGAAAAGGTAACTCCTTCAAGGTAGCTGCGTGTCTGTCTCTATAGAGGCTAACTACTGGGCATTTCCAATGACTCTGCCCCATCCAGAAAGGTTGGAAATGGGCGAATGATGTGCTGGAGTGAGCAGTGGGTCAGTCTTCTGCTTACCCATGTGAGAATGTGAGGGACAGACACCGTAGGCCACCTCACCTGCCTGTGAACCTGAGTCCAGCATGCTGACTTAAATGGCAGCAGGTTCAGTCCAGCAGTGCATGTGAGCATGTCACTCAGGAGCAAAGTCTTTCTCCCCAGAGGGGAGAGGTCTGCAGGTAGCCAGGCACACTGACGGGCAGGAGAAGTCCCTTCCAGGCACATCATGGGTGCTAAGAAGGGGGGCATGCCACACTCACAGGGCAGGAGCTGAGGCCGTGCAGCCTTCAAGAGGTCACCATTCCTGCCCTTTCTGAGTTGTCTGCGCAGCTCTCCTCCCTGCCTGCCATAATATTTCACTCCTCCAGAGAAAGACCGAGGCAAACTCAGGAAAATATTGATGTTTTGTAAAACTGGCATTGTTGACACAGGTTTTCCATTTTGCTATATTTTATGTTAAAAATGATCACAGAGGACAGGGAATGAGTGCAATCCCCTCCTGCCCATGTGAGGGTGAGCAGGGGAGTGGGTCACAGCTGCGGGTCCTGTCCCTTGAACTCACCTGAGCCGGGTTAAAAACCCATGAAAACACCAAGCTGGTCACCCAGGTAAGACACATGCTCTTACCAAGCCAGGGTGCCCTTCACTGACCTAGGGAGGGGCCAGGACAAACATTAGCCAGCCTCCTCCAGGGCTTGTAGGAGGACACCATGCCGTGCCCAGTGCCTCCAGGCCATCCATCTGTGGCTTGTGGAATCTGACCACTTCAGAGGGAGAGTGGAGGCTCCTAGGTGGGAAGATAGCCCTCCTACCTAGGTCCTGTCCTGGACTCTGCCCATGTTGACTACTATTAGGTCACCAGGTGACTGTGGGCAGCACCTGGGGTCAGAACTAGAGCTCCTACCCATGCCCAGGCCTGCTCCACAATAACCCTCCACCCTTGCTCTGGCAGAGGACAGCTAAGTGCCGTCCCCAGGGCCTCTAGCGATTTGAGGACTGCGGCCAGCTAGGGACCTGCTGCCCAGGCAGGGACCGCAGAAATGCCCTGGACTGAGGTACGGTGGCAGGAAGGGCCTGCTACCTAAACTGGTAGGCTTTGTGACTGAGTTTTTTCCTAGGAACAAGACCATGGCCAGGGTTGGTCTTCTGGGCCTGGCAGGTCTTGTGGGCTGGTCAGGTTACTGGCCTGCTCTCAGGGAGGCACCAATCTAAGTCAGGCATGTGAGGTACTGATTTGCAGGATCCTCTGAGCATCAAGCCCTCCCAGAGGGTTAAAATCCAGCTCCTGTCTCTGGCTGTCATTCAGAGCTTGTTGGCTGGTGGAGTGTGAACAGGATGGGGAGGCATGCAGAGGGCCCTCACCCAGACCCAGCATCGCGTCCTTAGAGCTGCCTGACAGTGCTGCACGGTGCCCCTGGACCTGCGCCAGGAGGCATTCTGGCTTGTGGCAGGCACCCACACATGCTTACTCCTGCTCCCAGCACGTGGCAGGCTGCTTAGTGACACCCACCAGAAGCTTGAAGCTCACCTGTCTTCTGCATCATTTTTCTCACTTATGACGGCACTGCCTTGAGGGTTGAGATGCAGTCAGCTTTAGCCTCTGCTCAGGCATGCTGCCACCCTTCCTCAGCAGTGCCAAGGACAATGGGGTGCAGAGGCCCAGCCCAGGTGCACACGGTGCTGACTGTGGTGGGCTGAACATGTTTTCAAAAGGGACGCGTGTCACCATGGAAACAAGCTCCCGCGAGCACCGATCTGGACCACTTATGTGGCACACACTGTTCTTGGGACTCACAACTCTGAGGAAGTTTCTTTGAAGAGGAGGAGGGGTGGAAGAAAAGAACAGGCAGTTTGCAGTTTACATCCTGGCACTCAGCTGTTTCCTTGGCTGATCAGGGCCTTCTGCGACTTTCCCTTTATTCACTTTGAAACACGGCGTCTGACAGCCTTCAGGCCTTGATGGGGTCCTTTGAGCGCAGGCCCTCTCGTCGTGGAGGGTGGGGTAGAAGGAAGAGGTTGGTACAAGCATGTCTCCTGCTCTGACCTGCCTTTTGTGATCTTTGTGTTTGAGAATTGGAGCTTCACAGACCTTTGAGTCTTATGTTCTGAGCCTGTTGGTCCAGATGCTGAGGTGGGGCTTTGTGGGAGGGCAGGGTGCCCTGGGGCCTGCCGTGCACTGGAGTGACAGGCTGTTTATGCTGTGCTCTGTCTGCAGTGGATGTGACCACGGCACTGCCTTTGCAAGTGGCCCCCACGGCAGTTCCCATGGACCTGCGCCTGGATCACCAGTTTCCATTGCCCGTGGCAGAGCCGGCACTAAGGGAGCAGCAGCTGCAGCAAGAGCTCCTGGCGCTGAAGCAGAAGCAGCAGATTCAACGGCAGATCCTCATTGCTGAGTTCCAGAGGCAGCACGAGCAGCTGTCCCGCCAGCACGAGGCCCAGCTGCACGAGCACATCAAGGTGAGTAGCTGCCACACCTGTAGGGGCCACCTGCCCTCCGAGGCCCAGTCCCACCCAACAGAACGCTAAGACCAGCAGACCAGGTGGCCCTCTCGAGGATGCTTGCCTGCCCCTGAGGCCCAGTGCCACCCAGCGGAGCACTAAGACCCGTGGACTAGGTGGCCCTCGTTGAGGCTGGTGCAGAGCACCTGGCCTGTGCATCTGCGTGTATCTTAGAGGACGCAGTGTGCTGCCACGCAGAGTTGGAGCGTGGAAGTGCATGGGAAGAAAGATTGCCCTGGCAAGCACCACAGAGCAGCCACAGTCGCCTCTGGAGGCATTTAGACTCTGTCATGTGCTTTCTGTTGGACTTCCCTCTCTTTCCTAGCTTTTCCTATACCTTTCATGACTTGCAAAAAGTAATATTTTGCTTTAATTTAAAGTGAGTAAGGAGAAAGTAGTGACAAACCTTGGCACTTCCTCTCTATTGCTATTTAATCTGATCCCAGATTTTAAAATCAAACAAATTGAGAAGAAGCCACACTCAGTAAAGCTGTGTGGTGAAGCTGCAGACAGTGACTTCTGTGGTCGTGACAGTTCGCTGTGCTGAGGGCCAGTAGCACAGCAGTGTCAGTGAAACACAGCACTATCCTAAAATTATGTAGGGATTTTTAAGTTTTCTAGATGACACTTTAAACAAAGCACAAAGCCCACCCAGGCCAGATTGTTCAAGTGATTCTTTACTGCATGACAAAACCACCCTGTCACCGAGTGGCTCTAAGAGGAGCCCTGTGTTTCCTAGCTTCCGGGGTGAGGAGTCCAGGAGCAGCCAGCTGGTGGTCCTCCCTGGGGCCTCATGAAGTGCTGGTCAGCCTCAACTGAAGTGTCGAGTGAACCGTGGCCGCTCACTCACACAGCCATGAGCAGGTGCCTCAGGCTCCTGACCATGTCCTGGGCTGGTCCCAGCACAGCCACAGCCTTCCCAGAGCCAGCTCGCCAGCCAGAGGCTAGTATCTGAGAGCCTGGTCTGGGGTGAAGCACCCTCTTCGTCTCGTGCCTTGGTGGGGTCCTGGGCCAGGGCTTCTGTCTGTGGGCCCATCGGAGGCGGCCTTCTCCAGCTGTGCGTGCTGGGGTCTGGGCAGCGTGGTCTTGGGCCCTGAGAGCTGCCCCAGGCATTGTGGTTGTCTTCTGCCGCGTGGTCCCAGGTAGCAGGGGCTGCTGCAACTCTTTGCTCTTGGGTCTGAGGTGTGTGGTTGAGGACTCCCTGGGCACCAGGCCCTGAGTCCATCTCACATTCCTGACTGGCAGAAAGAGGATGCCATCAAGCCTGAACCTCCTGGCCTCTGGGCTGTGCTCAGGCCAGGCCCTCTTCCCACTTGGAGCCCTGCCTATGGGCAGTATGCTGGACCTATGGGCTACAGGACTGGAAGCAGGGTCTCTTCAGTGGGCTTTGAGAAGTAACGTGTGCCAGCTAGACAGCACAGTTAGTAGAAGCCAGTCCAGGTAAGAATCTGTACCTCACATGGTGACCTGGACATGCTGGCCTTCAAGAACCAACTAGGAGCAGTCTCATCAGTAAATAAAAAAGACGTACTGTTCAGCTGCAGTTTCATATTTCTATGGCTCCTGAAAGCAAAAATTCAAAATGGAGACTTAACTCGTGCATCCCTGCACACAGCCAGCCCCACACAGATTGCAGTGCCTCGACTCGTGGTGGCAGTATCCTGGCCTGGTGCCACCACGTGCCCTTATCGTTGTTCCTTCAAAGTAGGAAGGAGGGGCTATGCAGAGCGCATGCTTCAGTGCCTCCACACCATGCAGAGTGGTGCATCCCTTGCCACTGACAGGTGGACCTCTGTGCTGCATCTCTGGGTGGCCCTGTCAGCCACCTGTGCTGGCCACCTCCGGACGTGGTGGCACTTGTGCGTGTGCTGGCCTCCTTGCAGACCAAGCAACCTCTGCCCTCTTGCTCAACTATTGTTTCCCTGTAGTTTGTGTCCCCATCCCCTCCTGTCCTCAGCCCTGAGACAGGCCCTGCCAAGGCACATAGAGGGAAGACTGTCCCTGGTCTAGCAGAGGTTCTTGAAGGCCGTGTTCTCAGCAGGGCATCAGTCAAATCACCCTGCTTGTGAGAGGGTTTTCAGGGGCAACACCAGGAAGCACACAAAGAGGATCCTGGCCAGGGACCCACCAGCTGGGTTCCACTTCCCTGACCCCTGTCCTCCCTCCTGCCACAGGGTTGGTCTCACTGCTCTGTAGTTGCAAGAGGGCTGTTCCACTCAGTTGTCACTCAGCACCTGGAGGCCAGGCTGGGCCCTGCTCCTCGAGGCCAGCTGTGCTCCTGGGAGAATCCTCCACCCCCGACCTGCAATATGGGGCCCTATGTGAGGCATCCAAGGCCCAGAAACCCAGCTGCACATGTGGAAGCTCAAATTTTTATTTCTTTGCATTTTAATCATATTTTTTTATTAAAGTGGACATCATAAAAGCCTTTAAACAACATAATTGTATCAGTTGATTAGCACAGTTCGTTGTGATGGTTTAAACTTGCTTCATACCATGATATCATTAATGACATTTGGCAGTTGTGTTTTTCAGACAGATTTTTTTGAACACAATCTAATTAGTGTCATTAAATCATCAGTGAATTTGAATAGAATTTTAAAATTGGAATGGGAATGGTTTGTTAGTTACAGGGGTTGTGATACTCAGCTCATCAGCCCCACGCCATCCCATCCTCTGCCACTTCTGGGGCCTTGTATTGGACCCATCCTTTGGCCGAAGAACTCAGTCATTGTGGCTGTGTACACATGTTACAGCTGAGCCCACAGCACAGGGTGGTTGCAAGTCCTTTCTTGTACAGGTCTTGGTGTCTCCCGTTTCCATTTGCTGTTTCCTGTGGCCTAAGGCAGATCCAGTCCCACAAACTGAGATACGTGCTGGCCTGAAATGAGTGACATGGAGACTGGCTCTCCAGGGCAGAGTTGCTTTGCCAATCGCTGGGGTTGCAGAGGCTGGGCAGGGGGAGGAGCCCCTGAGCTGCTCTCAACCCAAGACTGCTGGGCCCAGCGCCAGCTGCAGGCTGGCTCTACCTCCTCGCTGGCCAGTCATTGCCAAGCCATGTGTCCTTATGCCTGTGCAGTGGCTGCTGCTTCCAGATCCTTGAAGGGCCAGGCCGCACAGCTGGACCTCTGTTGTTGGTTGGTCTTCCAGGGGTCCTGGGCCTCTCTGCTCTGTGCTTCGTGTCTTCTGTACGCCTGTGACTTGCTGGTGTGGCCAACCAGGCTCTAAATGCTCAATCTCCCTGTTGCAGTGCTGGTCTTTTTATCCTCAAAGCAGGAGTATTTTTCATGAATAAGGCTGTGTCTCAGTGTCCATCGCATGCTGGCGTTGGCTGCTAGTCCTACTGCAGGTAGTAGTCTGCCTGTCCCCTCCTCGTCCTCAAATCTGTTCTTAGCATGAGAACCGTCACCTCCGTCCCCTGCTGAGTGTATCTGTGTCCTGGTGCCAGCAGCACCTATTCAGGCCTGAGGGCCTGACTGTTCTCCCCACATGCTCATCCCCCCCCCCCCTTCCTTCCATTTCTCCTGCTGTCTCTGCGTCGCCTAGGTGGTGTCTGAAACTGCAGGTTCTCATAGCTTTCCAACCAGAATCTCCATCCGGGGATGCAGTGTCGAGTGGAGGCCGCCTTGTCCTTAGGAAGACCTTTTCATTTTTTGTTGTTTTAACATACTGCTCATGGAGTTTGTTTGATTATTCTTATTTGTTGTATGCTTGTTCTGCTGTGAATGAAGCTGTTTCTTCATTTGTCTCTGCTTGATTACTACAGTGCATAGGCAGTCAAGCCTCTGGGCTCATTAACTATGTGGTAACTACCTATGTGTAGAATTTCTTACTAGTCCTAATGGATTTTAATTGATTATTTTATGATTTCTAGGTAAACTGTGTCATCTGCAAATAATTGTCTCCTTTTTAAGTTTAGCTGTGTTAACTAGAATTTGCATAACCATGTGAAGGTCTTGACAGGGTTCCTTTGACGACCTCCCCAAGCTTGCCCCACATTGAACATTTCTATAAACCTCCAGGTGCACACCACCTTCATAATAGCTGCTGAGCCATGACTCCAGCCCCAGGAACAACTGCTGTTAATGTGGGCATAGTGAGGGACCCTGAGGGTTTGGTGCCTTATACCTATAATGAGGCATTGGAATCTAGCCAGTGGGACTCCCCTGTGCAGCTCTGCCTGTGGACCCTCTTCCTGGGGGGCGTGGAGCACAACCATGAGAGAGGAGTGTCCAGGGCCACACAGCTTCAGCACAGCCACCCTATGCAGCTCTGGGCAGCCCTAGGGATGCTCAGAACCCAGGCAGCATTTTGCATGTGTGAATCACCGTACCCTGCTATGTGAGGACAGAGGCAACCGTCCTGGTTTAAGGAGTTGTCCATGCTGTTGTTTCTGGTTAGGAAGGTAGTTGGCTGGAGTAGGTAGCTATGTCAGGCTCACTACCTCTCCTGGGTTGACTGAGGTGCAAGTCACCTACCAGCCAGGTCCCCCCAGCACACAAACAGATGGAAGCACTGGCTTCTGGGACCTCCTTCCTGCACTGTGAGGTCTTCATTCCGTTCTAAATAGTCACATTCCCAGGGCCCACTTTCCTCATGTAGTTGCCTGTGGCTCTGTGTTTCTAGAAGCATCTCTTTCGCATTTCTGCCTTAGTGCCTCCAGGAGAGGGCCTGGGGGGAGACCAGCATCTTATGCACATAGCAAACCCTGTTCCTATGGGTGGTGCCTGCCACTGATGGGTTACAACAGGGCACATCCAGCTGCACCCGCCTCCACACAGGTGTATAGCACCCTCAGTTTCTGTGGCCTATACTCTCCTTAGGGCTCTGATGAGCACCTCTCCTCTGCCATCCTTCTACTTCCCAATGGCACTCGCAGCTGAGCAGCTGCTTTGTTGATTGTAGTTGTTACTGGAATCCGATGTCCAGTTGCCTGCTGATTGAGTTCTCGTGTTCAGGGGAAGGTGCTGGGAAGGCTCTGGAGCTGCTCTCTAAAGTACCGTCTTGCCGGGCATGATAGCACACACCTCTCATTCCCAGCAACTCAGAAGGTTGAGGCAGGAGGATCACAAGTTCCAGGCCAGCCTCAGCAACTTAGCAAGACCTTGTTTCAAAATAAAAAACAAAAAGGACTGTGGATGTATCTCAGTGAAAGAGTACCCTTGGGTTCAATCCCTAGTACTGAAACAGGAAACTAAGTCATGTCTTCCTGGGCTTAGGGTGGGAAGGGTTTCACTGGGAGGGGAGGAAGTAGGTGGCTACAAACAGGCAGGGTCTCCAGGAATCACGGTGGGTTTCAACCTGTACGCGTCACTGAGGAAGAGTGTTACCAGGGCCTTGTCTCAGTGAATCTAAAGAAAAGCTTAGCAGCTACCATCTAGGTGAGACTTCTCTTCAGCCACAGAATTGGGGAGCAAAAGGGAGTGGGGAGCTGAGGACAATTTCAGGGGAGCCCTGGTACAGGATGTTTACTGCAGGCCTGTGAACCCTCAGCCAGAGCTTATACTTCCAGTGGTGTCTGTCTAAGGTCCTGTCACCCATGTCCCTAGGATACTGTGGGTCAGGAGCTATGGACCCCAGATCCTGTGACCCCCCAGCACCGATGTAGGGAAGTCTGGCTTCTCAGAACCTGTCCACACTGCACTGGCAGTAGCATGGGTTGGATCTCCTTAGACCCTGACCAGCAGGGCCCTGAATGGAGGGGGTCAGCCAGGATGAGTGGTGGGGGGTGCAAAGGGGGCAGCAGCAGTGGGGGGCATGTAGGAAGCAGGTGTGGTGGTGGGAGCACAGCAGGGGCAGGAGTGGTGGGGGGGCTCTCTAGTTATCCAAGAGTGCCTGGCAGCAAACAAGGAACCAGGTTGGTACAGTGGCCACAGTGCCATTCAGGGCCCTGCTGGTCAGGGTCTAAGGAGATCCAACCCATGCTACTGCCAGTACAGTGTGGACAGGTTCTGAGAAGTACCAGAGCTCCCCTGAAATTGTCCTCAGCTCCCCACTCCCTTTTGCTCCCCAATTCTGTGCCCCTCCACACACCCTCACTGCCCCTGCCCTCTCCCCATCCATGCACCCTCACTGCTCCTGCCCCCACCACCCTGCCCCTGACCCCACCACTCCGGCCCCACTCCCCACTACTCTGCCCTAGCCCCCTCCAAATCTCCCACTGCTCCTGCCCCCACCACCCCACCCACTGCTCTGTACTAGTTCCCTCCCCCTCTGCAACCCCCATTGCTCCACTCTAGCCCCCTCCGTGCCACGCATTACTCCCTCTCCCAGCAGCCCAGTGACGTGGTATCCGCAGTTATAGGAGCATCTGCTATGTTCCTGGTCCTGTATGGCCCAGGCCTCAGCACTGTGACCTCCTTTTCATGGACTTAAATGCTAACGGGCCCTCCTGCATATCTTTGTGACACTTTAATGTCCAGTCTCAGGCGAAACAGTGCCGTGCAGGTGCTCATGGCTGTGATCTTGCTGTGAGGGCAAAGGGTGTTGGTAGCACTGAGACCAGAAGCCCATTGGTGTCTGCTGATCCAGCAGGGTAGTTGGAAACAGCTCCTTAAGGAGAGCAATGCTTCAGTACCAAATGCTCCATAAAAATCTGCCATGACCCAGTGGCACATATTTCATACGTTAGCACCAGCCCCATGCCTAGAGGTGACTCCTTATTTTCCTTGCTCTGTTAAAAGTTGTGTTCTGGCAAATAGGGTAATTGGGCTCACCTCAAAAACGAAGTGAGATAGTGCCTTGGCAGTTCCTGAGTGTCCATTTCTAGACAGATGTGAACTGGCTCCTCGCTGCCCGGGCCAGGCTGGGAGACCTCATGCACTCCTCAAGAACGTACCTGACCTTTCTTTTCAGTGTTACTTCTTAAAGGTAACTCAGCCATGTCACTGGCAGGAACAGCCATTAGCTTGCGTCATCTGTGGTGGCACGCCTGGGACCTGTGCAGGAGAGGGAGGCCTTGGGGCCAGGCAGGCTGTGCACTAGGGCAGAGCTGCTGGTGGGCAGGTCCAGGGTGGACCTGGCTGCTGGCTTCTCAATACGTAGCTTGTGTAGACTGAGAGGGGCACAGGGCCCTGTCCTCCTAGCTGGGGTGTCAGTCGTGAGCGCTGGGTCTGGTGGACGGGAGGAGCTGTAGGGGCAGCTGCCCTGCTCTGGCCAGTCTGCCCCTGTGGCTCTGATCCCTGGGGCAGTCCCCGTATTCTTCCTTTATGCCATCCTCAGGCACATGAGTAGGGCAGCTTGCCAGCCTCGGTTGTCCCACCAGGAAATCAGCAAAGACAAGCAGGAGAGGCAGAAGTGGTCCTTCACCTTTGTCTGGGTATCCTGCTGAACAGGTGTGTGGACCGGTGTGAGAGAAGAGTTGAAGTGCCAGGCTTAGCTTACAGAGCTACACTAGACACCTGCTTAGTGGTTAATGCAACAGAGCATTGCTGTTGAGGCCAGCTAACCTGGAGGAGGTGGGAAAACACTCAAAATTGGGTTTGGTTTGATTTTTAAGTCCGAGCTTAATTGTTCGACTAAATGAGAATGTGGATGATTTTCCTTGTTTTCTTATTCTTCAATTGCTGTCATTTGTAATTAGAAAAGCATGTTTATAATCAGAAAGTTCACAGCAGCTGTAGCCACTCAGGACAGGACCAGAGCTGACTGTGCACTGCTGCAGCACCTGGTGCCCATCAGGTTTGGGGACTGGGAACCCCTTGGATGTGGTTCCTGTGTCTCCCTACATCCACTGGGCAGCCTTGTCTTGATCTTGGGGTGATGCTGAGTATCCACAGGAAGTCCTTCTCTTTAGGTGACGTATTTGGGAAGGGCAACTGTGGGCAAGATCCAGCAGTGCAAGCAAAGCTCACGCCAGATGTGAGTGTGTTTTGCCACCCCTCAGGCACCCTCCTGGAAGCCTGGGAATGGTCCCATTAGAGAAGCAGAGAAGGGAGGCACTGAATCCAGGGTGTCTCTGTGGGGAGCAGGCAGAGTCAGGGCTCATGGTCAGGCAGCACAGCCTGGCCTTTCCCTTCCTGCTCCTGCTGCTGTCCAGAATCGCTGCAGGGCTTAGACCTGCTTGCCTATTTCAATCCCACTGTCCCCAGAAGGCCATTTAAGTTGGTTGCCTGGAATGTGGATTGTTTTCCTATAGGAATGGTCTTCAGTTTGTGCAGTACCCATGCACCTCAGGGGTGCGCCTGGAGCCAGGCTGGCCCCTCCTGTTTGTGCTGCTGCTGGATGAGGTGTGAGCCCTCTCTCCCTTGGCTGGACCCACCAGCTTCGGAAGGCAGGATCCTCATGGGAAGGACGTGCCTCGCAAGGATGGATGGCCCTCCCCTGCCTAGGCGCTGTTTGCTAAGCCTCTCCCCTCCTGCCTCTCCCGCACTGATTTGGGGCCTGCCTGCACCCCTCTTCAGCTATTTTTCCTCCATGCTCCTGAAGCAAAATGACCCCCCCTTCCATGAAGGCTTAGGCTGACATGTGGCAAACTTGGCTCGTTCTCCCAGGAGAGCCCTGGCAGGCCCCCTTGGACAGGTCCTAAATGCCAGCCTGCTCACAGTGCTCACGGCTGTGTGTGGTCACAGCCATGACTAGACTGTCTGGGGCCAAGGTCCCACTGGGGAGTGCTGTCCATAGGCACCCAGCTAGTCCTGTGGGCCTCTGGCCTCAGGCCACCTCCATAGCAATGGGGACAGCACATGGTGGGGCACAGCCCAGGGGAGGCCGGAGATGGGGGTCTCAGTCCTGAGGACGAGGGCTGGTGTTGGAAAGTGTGGTCTGGGTCTTCTGGGCACCTCCCTGCAGCTGCCTGGAGGGCAGGGCTCCTGCAGGCTCTTTTGCACCTGGCCTGCACGTGCTGGCAGCTGCTTTTCTCGTCCACTGCTATTGCCAGTTTCTTTGGTTTTGCTGAAAAGTCATCTTTTGGCCAGTACCTGTTTCCCATGCCTGGTCCTTAGGCTTTATTTTGGGAACGGAAGAATGAGAATGTTTACCTTATAAAATGATACAGCTGCTGTCCCTTGTCCTTGGCATTGTTGACACAGTGTGACTTGGATATTCCAGAGACAAAACTGCTGGTAAGAGACATGTGGCTTTCTAACCACAAGTGTCTGTGTAGCAGCTGCCCTGCTTCCTTGGTCTGTCCAGTGTTCCAGTGGCTCATGGGAGCTGAGTAACGGAGGGCCATTTTGGGGAACAAGGCAGGAAGTTCATCTGCCTCCTGGTCTTTGGCAGGCAGGGTGTCAGGCCTGGACCCTCCCGAGAACACAGGTTGAGAGGTGCAGCGCGTGCAGAGTGCCCCGGGCCAGCTCTGCCTGCAATGACCTTTAGGCTGTTCTGGGGGTGACCCCCTGAAACTGGCTCAGCAGGTACAGTGCTTCAAGGCCAGCTCAGGCCCCGCTGCTGAGAACTCATCCATCGAGATTGGGGAGGTGTTCCGGAATATACTGGGTCCTGCCCGAGATCACTGCAAGGGGCAGTGTCCTAAGAAGGGCAGCTGTATCACTGTTAGGTGCACTGAGATCCTGTTGCAAGCACAGCACAGTACTCTTGTACCACACGTGTATACGCACACATGCATGCACACATAGCACTGTGTGCCTACCCTTGCATGCGTGCATATGCTTTCACACGCTGGAGCTCACTCATGCCTAGGCTGCTCCCTGCACACCCCACTCCCCCCCACCCCCCGCACTCGACACTACATTGCCTTAGCAGAACTGCCACTGATGAGAGCCCGAGACCCTCACTTACCAGGCGCTTGTCTTTGTGTGCCTCAGTTTCCTCCTAAGGTCACTGTGAGAACTCAGTACATGTTGCCCTTGGCAGTCTATTCTGTCTCAGTGGCTAAAAGGATGTCTTGCTTCCTCCCTGTCCTTGACATAGAGGCCTCCTCCTTCCTCGAGGGGAGCATGACCATAAAGCACCCCAGGAAACACGTCTGCTGACCCAGACAGCAAAGGGGACTGCAAGCACTCGGCTGAGCTGGAGAATCCAAGGGCCTGCAAGGGAGGTGGCAGAGGCATTCCAGAGCCACGCTGGGGTGCTGGCAGATGGCTGGACAGTGTTGTTCTTTCCCAACAAATAAGTGAAAATGGGATTTGGCAGTTAGCGCGGCTGGGCACTTTCCCGTTTGTTTTTGGTGCTCTCCAGCTTCACATGCTGTGTTCACGTGGAGCTTGTCTGCGTATGAGAAGCAGTGCAAGGAGTTCTCCTCATTTACCTTTTGCATGTTGGTTCCGTTTGCTTGTTACAGCCGTGTGAGTGGGCGGGGTGCCACGATCTCCAAGGTGCTGACTGCCCATGTCCTCCTTCTGCCCACAGCAGCAGCAGGAGATGCTGGCCCTGAAGCACCAGCAGGAGCTGCTGGAGCACCAGCGCAAGCTGGAGAGGCACCGCCAGGAGCAGGAGCGTGAGAAGCAGCACCGGGAGCAGAAGCTGCAGCAGCTCAAGAACAAGGAGAAGGGGCAGGAGAGTGAGTGTGCAGAGGACGGGGCCCTGGGGTGGCCGAGCTCAGAGGGAGTGGCAGTGCCCACGGGGCCTTGCTGCCTTTGCCGGGTTCCCCAGAAGCAGCTCTGGAGGGGCCTGGCTCTGTGTGACTGTTGGAGGTCACACACCAGAGCCCCTGGCATTACCTTCCTCCAGGGCCCTGCGGGCTTCTGGGTGATGGGTGCAGGTTGGAGCCTCTTTGCGGCATGACCCTGAAGCTCTAGTGGACACTGGTACACGGCACGTCTCCACCTGTGAGGCAAGCCCTCTGATTTTTGGGTGCTTTTTCTTTGAGAACATTTCTGAGTGCTGCAAGGGAGGCGTTGGCTACAGTGGACTGAGCCAAGGTGAGCCGCAGGGTCCACTGTCCTCCCCCATGCGACTGCCTTCCCACCTGGTCATGCATCTGTGCTGGCTGCGCTTGGCGTTTGCCAGCCAGCATACTCGCTCCCCTTCCAGGGTAGGCCTGCTGTCAGCAGCAGTCAGGGGACCATCCTGTCTGCTGCTCGCCTTGGAGAGATCAGAAGGACGTGTCACACTGCTGCTGGACTGAGCCCCTTGGGCTGGGACACCAGGACTTTGAGCCCTGTTGTCTGATGCTGAGTCTGCTCCAAGTACTGCCCTGCCCTGGGTTCTGACCAAGAGAGCCTTTGGCTCGGGGTGTGTCAGGGTGGTTTCCATTAGCAGCTGTAGTTTTAGGTGACACACCAGGACCCATCACCAGAGTGTGGGGACATGCATATCTGCAGGCTCAGTTGAACTTTTTGTTCTGTGGTCCTCCTGAAAATAGTAAAAAAAATGTTCCTTTTCCTTGAGCAGCAGAATTCCATCCAAAGAATAAGCTAGAGATGGCTCAGTGCCCCCGCTGAGCCAAATGGCGTGGCTGTGTCATGCTCCTGGCCACTCCCCCTGGTCTGTAGAACCATTCTGCTAGAGTCCAGGCTTAAGCCACCTGGTGGCTCCTGACAGAGAAGCTGGGGTCAGGCTGCCCTGTGCTGCTGCCACCTGTGCTGCAGTGGTCCTCTGACCCCATGCTGGTGACAGGGACATGCAGGTGCATGCAGCTTCCACATTCTCTGCAGGTGCTGAGAATGTACTGTGTGGCTCTCTGTGACTTGTGAGTGCTTCTTAGTAAGAACATTTTCAACTTCTTAAAGGTTATGAAAACATCACATTCAGAACTCTTAATATTGAGTATATATTACAGAAAATCTATCAAAGATGCGTGAGGCAGACATAGCAGGATATGGACTGGGTGGGGTCCTCAAGACCCAGCCTGGCCCAGCCCGCAGGCCTGCCTGCTCCTGCAACTATGTCCGCTGCCAGGCCTTCCTGGAGCTTCCTGGCCTTGTGTCCCACCTGCCTTGCACGGTGCTGTGTGGCTGCGTGCTGCTGATTGCTCGCTGTGGCAGTGCTACTGGGATGGCCTGGCCTCGGTCGCCAGCACAGTGTGCACCACTGACCGGCACCATACTTTGTCTTCTCATCACTGGTTCTCAGCATTTGCTGGTAGCTGGAGAGCCACTGTGGAACCCCACATTGTGGGAGTGTCTCCCGCAGTGGCGGAGCAGAGCCACAGATACACATAGTGCCTGCTTTACAGTCTGGCAGTCTAGTCTAAAGATCAAAGCCAATAGGAGATCCACACCAAGACGTTTGTCATGAAGCCTTGCTTTCTCTGATTGTGGGACTGCCCATGAAAATCCAGAATCCACAGGGCAGGTTTCCAGATGGACAGGCATTCAGATGGTCAGAACTCCAGGACAGGCAGGCTGGGGCTCCTCAGGCACAGACACAGGCTGCTGCCCAGGCATTTTTCTTGTTCACCAGGAACCTCAGTGCTGCTGAAGGGCTTTCAGCTGCGGGTGTCAGGCCCACCCACATGGTGTTGAGGTCAGCCCCCACTTTAACCACATCTGAAGAGGATGTGGTGCAGTAGCACCTAGAGTAGCCTTCTATTGAATGAAGCGCGTGGCCTATCAAGCTGACACATTCGAAGGCCGTCCCACCAGATAGATCCAATTTGCCATTCTCACTGTAACCACTGGGAGCCTATTCCCCTGAAACGGGGTGGCAGGGTTTGGGCGGATCACACATCTGGAGAGCAGCCTTTCACAGAGACCAAAAGCAGCATTAAGGAGTGTTACGCAGCACTGCACAAATCTGGGACAAGATCGCAGGAGCAGGGCTTTTCCTCTGAGACTAGAGCAGCCCACAAGTGGAAGTTAGACCTCGAAAGGGCCCATGCTGGCTGCTGGAGTGGAAAAGCCTGCAGGGCAGAGTGTCAGGACGCTGTGATCTAGGGGAGAGGCCACAGGCCATGGTGAGGGGGCACCTGTCAGGTTCTAGGCGTGTTAGCATTTGCAGATCGCAGGTGACTGGACTTGTGCCACCTGAACTGAGCAGATCCACAGGAGTAGAGGTGTGAGGTGAGGTCCTGGGCTGCCCTGCGTGTGGAGCCCGAATGCTCCAGCCGGCCTGCTGCTTCTGTTGTCACTGTGGGACATGCATTGACCCCTCAGGGGGATGCTTGGTTCCCGCTGCTTGACACTCATCTTCTGCTCCTCAAAGGGCAGCTGACCTGGGAGGGCCTTTCTCCCAGCAGGAGGCACTTCCTACCTGAGATCCAGCATGCTGACAAATATTGACAGCCCTTTGTCTTCAAATTTTGAAAATGGTAGCCATTCTCACGGATTATCTTAACAAGGTTTTAAGTTTTAATCTGCAGATGCACAGCATTAAGATGGTATTGCTTAAAGCATTCTTGTAAACTTTGTCATTTAAAGTTGTTTTAAAAAGTCACACTCTTCAGTGCCTCCAAACTTCTGGGAATGATTTAACAAATTCACACGCCTGTGTAACCTCAGCTCAGCAGAGCACTAGGGCCAGGGCACTGCCAGCAGTCAGTGCTTCTGCTTTCTTCCCAAAGGTCACTCTTCCCCCGTTAGCAGAGGAATTCCGCCTGCTTTTGAGACAAGTAAATGAAGTCTTTAACTTGTAGGCTTTTGTTTCTTGCTTCTTTGGGCATTAGGCTTGTGGAGCTCATTTTGCATTTAGCAGGAGCTCATTCATCTTTATTGCTTCTCAGTGTGGTTCAGGAATGCACAATGAAGCCATGGGTTCTACAGCTGATAGGGGTAGGTTTGCTTCCAAGCCAGACGATCACAAATGCTGCTGCTGTGTGCATTCTGGAGCCATGCACGGTGGGACGTGGGACTGCGAGCCTTGGGCTCTGGGTGACTCCTCTCTCCTTGCATGGCGCCTCACCATGTGTGCCCCTGCCCTCCGTACAGGAGCTCTGAGCTGCCGCTGCCTGCTGTTCTTCCCACTTAAATCTCAGCGGTGCCATCTGCAGCCACACTTCCCTCCTGACCGGATGCGGCCCACGCTTCTGTGTTTTTGGTCAAGGGGACATTTTGCTGCCTGTGAAATGCTTGTCAGGTCTCTTGACCTGATTGATGAGTCATTATGGTTGAGGTGTGAGGTGTCCCCGGAAGCGCATGTGAGGCAATGCAAGGTTTAGAGGTGAAATGACTGTCACAGGAAAGCAGGGAGCTGAAACTCCAGACCTCAGTTATTGTGTTCCAACGAAAGAAAATTTAGTCAGACAGCAGAAGTCATGCAAGAGAATGTTATAAGTAAGAGAGAAGTGAAAGTAAACTAAAAGCAGAATAAGCCTCCAGTAGAGAGCACTCTCAAGAGAGAGAATGGGCCATCTCGAACAACAAAGGAGACAACGCTGTCTCCAAATTTATTACTGCTTGATGGTTCACTTGAAAACTGGAGTCTTCCTTCAGCACCATTCACCAATCCGGTGTTCAACTCCTCCTTCCCATGGGGGTGGAGTCCTGGACCTTAGCCGTTCCTCTCTGGAACTGTCATAGTGGCTGTCCTATTTAGGTGACTTCATCTAAAAGTCAGTCCCATGTTAATGTGGGCATTGGGGTCAATAGCGGTCAGAAGTTACCTCAGTGTGCCTGTGCTGTTAAGGTACACCCCCTTCCGAGCTAGTAGGAGACACCTGGAGCCATAGCTTCTAGATTTATCTCAACTTTTATGAGATGGTCCCCCTCCCCATTATCTCTTTTGCCTTTGTTTATCCTCAACATTTGTGTACTAATGTTTTTCCATAGCTTAACTGCTTTGGAAGTAGCTTAAAGCAAACTTCAAGAGTAAACCTGTGGCCTCACAAAGTATTTTACTGCTCATTCCTAGCTACTACTAACAGCTGGGTTTTGAGAACCTTAACCCAATCAGTGTGTTAATCTCCTCATCTTAAATATTTCTTTAGGCTTTTAAAATTTTTTCTTAAAAAGGTGTAGAAGCCTTGCATATGTTTTAGTCGGTATGTTTCAAGCACCCTATGGTCCTTGATACTATTGTGAATGGCTTGGTTTTTGTAATTTTGAGAAACAGTTGATTTTTGAGACTTAACTTTGGGCCCAGTGACCTTGCTAACGTCACATGTTCTAATTATCAGTTGATATATTAAGATTTTAGAAGTATATAATCTATAATCATAGGGCAGTCTCTTCTTTCTAACTAGATGGCCTTTTATGTCTTTTCTTTGCTGTTTTGTTGAACTGGCTAGGAGGACTTTGCTATACTGTTGAACTATTGTGAAGTTTGCAGACCTTGTCTTCTTCCCACTTTGCCACTAAGTACTGTATTGTCTAGAGGAGCCCTTATGGTTTGGTGTCCCCCGAAGCAGAAATATTCAGAGGTGAGATGTTTGGGCTGTGTGGGTTATAACCTAATCAGCCCACCCTAGTTTGGAAGAATTGATTGGGTGGTAATAGTAAGCAGTGAGACATGGCTGGAGGAGATGGGACACTGGGGTGTATCCTGGAAGGATACAGCTTCCCTGCAGCCCCCACTCCCTTGCCCCTCTGCTTTCTGACTCTACCATGAGCTGAGCTGCGTTCCTCTGCTGGGCCCTTCTGCCATGATGTGCTGCCTCATGTGGGGCCCAGAGCAATGGTCCCATCTTTGGTCTGAGACCTCTGAACCTGTGAGCCTTGGATAAACTTTTTTTTTTTTTTTTTTTTTGAGAGAGAGAGAGGAAGGGAAAGAAAGAGCTGATTATGTTTTTTTTTTTTTTTTGTTTTTCCTTTGCTTAGTTATATATGTGGTGTTAGGGATTGAACCTGGATCCTCACACATGCTCTACCACTAAGTGCTCTACCACTAAGCCACCTCTCCAGCCCCTCAGATAAACATTTCCTCCTCTAAGTTGTTCCTGTTGGTCACAGTGACAAAAGAAGTAACTGAAGCAAGGGTTTTGTTTGTCTGTTTGCCTTCAACAGGTCCACTTTAACAGATTATGGAAGAGTTGCTTTTATTTCTATTTGCTCTGAACTTCATTCAGTGTGAATGAGTGTTGATTTTGATCACACATTTCAGCATGTGTTGGACATGGTCATATGATTCTTCTGATGTCTGGTTAATGATAACTACATAGATTTATTTTAGTAGAAATTCTAACCTGCACTTTAATTTCTTTCGACTTAGTCATGACTCATCACCTTTAAATGCGCCCTTGGTGCCGATGTGTTAGTGTTACCCAGCAGCTCCTTGCGTGCTATTCCTTGGGTTAGTACTGTGCTGGTCTTAAGATACTTGAGCATCATTCCCTCTGTTAGTTTATTTAACACGGACATTATTTTTTCCATAAATGTTTTATGAAATTTACTGTTAAAGCCACTTGACTTTCAGGTTTTCTTTGTGGAAAGATTTTTGATGATGTATCCAATTTCTAAAATAGCTTATCAGGTGTTTCTCCTCCTGGTGGGTCAGGGGGTGGTGTTCCGAGCAAAGTGCGTATTTCTCAGGTCCTGTTGGCTCCTGGCATGCTGCCGCCTGTCCTGTCCTGAGAGCTATGGTGCTGTCCCCACCCACGTTCTGGGCCCTGTCTCTGCCTTCCCTTTCCTCATTGTTCTGTCTCACATGTGTACTTCTCTCCAGTTTTTCAGGTCTTTCCAAAAACTAGCTTTTTTTTTTTTTTTGACCCACTGGTCTGTTGGATCTGTTTTTCTATTTCATTCATCCTTACTCATCTTATTTTTCTGTTTTCCTTGGGTTTGATTTGTGATTCTTTCTAGTTTTGTGAAATGCCTAATCCTTGGTTTCAGCCTTCTATCTAATTTCCCTCTGACACCCAGCTGCATCCTGTAGGTTTTCAGGTGTCGTCTAGCAATCTTTGTCTTTTGATTGTTTTGATGCACTTAGGTTTAATGTAATTACTGATAAGTCTATACTTGACTCCATCATTGTATCATATAGGTCCTGGTTACCCCATTCTTCTCATGCCGTTTTCAGGCTTTAGTTGTTTTTCCCAGCAGTGTGCTTTCCTTTTCGAACAGCTTCTGATCACTGCGCTGCCACCCCTTTACCGAGTGCTCTTGCAGTCAGCACAGCCAGCTCTGAGTCAGTACTTTTGCCTGTCCCGAGACAGTGTAAGGATCTCGGGCATCTTTACTCTCGACTCACACTGTTTGGCTGACATTGACGTTTGCCTTAAAGCTCACAGGCCACTGCTGCCGCTTGAGGTAGTGAGGACCATGCCCGTGGTTTCCTTCCTACCCCTTCCTCATTTCTGTGCTAAAACTTTATCTCTGATCGTCTCTTTCCAGCATTGCTGTAAACGCAGGTCTTATGGCAATGCCATGTTGTCTGAAACGTGACTTCGTGTCA